>JNEU01001099.1:0-76998 GCA_000697475.1 Lichtheimia corymbifera B2541
TTTTTATGAAAAAAAAAAAAAAAAAAAAAAAGCAGTTTAGCTTCTTTTCACGCCATTGCTGGCTGGCTGTCTCAAGTATTATCATCTCGTCGTTTCTTGAATATTGTCAATGTCCTTAATGATGAAAGACTGGGTCGCATTATAAAATGATCGTGTAGGAGAGATATGGGGTGGTTGTGCAAGTCGATTTAAGCTTCTGGACTAAAGATCCCATCGAGGTCGTGGGCCGCATAGTATGATACGTATATCACATTTGCTTCCTATCTAACGCCTTCCGTGGAAGAAGGGACAAGGTGCTCCACGTTATGTATGCAAGATGCAGTGATATGCCCGTTGCTGTGCATGATGACTTGATTCTCCTTTGCATCATCTTTTTTTCTTCCTGCTTGCTTGTACATCAAACGAATGGTTAGCCTTGGAACGTAACACACACACATGAGCTTATTATCATATGGGCGTTATCTCTTCATGTCATAGAAATACATTGTAGGTAGGAAGGGAAAAGAATAGCATGTATCATGCAAGTGACGCCGAGACTACACCTCGCCTACGGCCGATGATCATTGTTTTTGCATGGTTACAAGGTCACAATGACTTCCGTTTTGCATGCAGTTTTCCATCACGGACATGGTGCAACCATGCAGCTTTGTTTGCCTCGGCTGCATTCCCACACACGCGTGCACCTTCTTATATATGCACATGCATATACCAAGATGTATTGCGTGGGTGATGGGGTCACGTTCGTTTTTTCTTTCTTACCCCACAACACAAATGCACATGCACCCGCTTGTAGAGTGTGGCTATAAACAACTTTTTTTCCCATCTAAAGTACAAAGTGATAGACAAGCACGCTTTGCAAAGAGCAAAAGAAAGGAAACCAGGGGTTAGGAACCACGTGGCTATTTGAAACATGGCAGCCAAATTGACAAGGTTGACTGCTGATGGTGGTGAGTGAGTGATATTGTACTCTCTCTATTATGCTGCTTCCTTATCTGGGCTTTATGCAATGATTCACAAAAAGAGTATGGTTGGTATGAAGATAAAAGGGGTCCACCAAAGATTGGTCAAGTTAATTATATACTTGAATGACTCTATGGCTACAAGATGTGTGTATGTGTATGCGTTTGTGGGGATCGGCCAATACCCTTGGTGTTTTGGAGTTGTTGGTTACGGTGCAACGTATTTTGTGAGACGTGTTACAAAGCCTAACCTTATTCTGCAAACAAAAGTGTAAACTTGCAATAATAAATGAAGATGCATTTGGATGAGAAGAGCACAAGGGTGGCGCATGTGGTTGGTAATAACGATGAATAAGGCAAAGTATAAAGCATCAGGAGATTGTATAATGGAGTTGAGTAAATGATGTGATATGTACTATTCAACCGAGGCAAAAGAACGATTGGGTGGTTTGTGTGCGATTTCGGGTCCGGGCGCGCGCGCGTGCGTGCACCAATGCCCGCCAAGAACATGGCAAATGGCTTGCATGGGGGACCCAGAACAAGTAATTTCAAGTGGAGCACACGTCAAGGCGGGGGGTAAAGGAATGAATGCCAAGGATACAAAAGGCGTATGTGTAAAGATGAATTAGCCGTTATTATTGATGAATATGGTTCAAACAATGGTAATAAAGCATTAACAAAGAACAAGAGCGGTCCCTGCTGCTGATACCTTTTGGGTCATGCCACGTGGGAATGGTGTGTGTGTGTGTGTGTGCGTGTGCGTTGTATGTATAAGAGAGGGAATGTGTGTGTGTGTGTGTGTGTGTAAAAAGTAATAGGAAAAAGGCATGCATCACCCTTATTTTTCTGCAATCGCTTATCATAAGCTTACCTTTTACTCTCTCTCTCTTTCTCTTTTTCTCTTTTCTTACACTTAACTTGCACTTGTCTCTCTATTTTGTATCACCGTAGCTAACCTCACCTTACCCTTGCACAAAAAAAGAAACGCCCATCCTCTATCGTCTCTTGTCTCTTTTCCCCCCTTTCTCTCTTTTTTATTTCCTTCTTTATTGCTACTGCTTTTTAATATCGCAAGTCGATATCGACGTTATTGTTTTCCTCCTCATTCTCGAAGCCTATCGCTTGCTCTATTCTTGCATTCCAATCAGCAAACAACAGATCACACGAATCGAGTGTGTTGTGTGCGAGTGTCTTCGATTCAATCATTCGTTCTTCACCATGGACCCGCTACATTGCTCTGTTGTTGTATGTTATCAACCAGCACCCACACCGTATATCCTTGACACTATCGCTCCCTACGAATACAATGATCAACAACCATCGTATACGCCGTTGCTGCAATCCGTTTTCGGAAAAGGTTAGACACAATTCACACCTTCACGCACATGGAGATATCCACGTTGTGATTGTCTGCTGATACACACATACAAACACGCACATTCTCTAGTCTTTATACATTCAAATCCAACAGATGCCCTGGAACAAGTAAAGCAGCATGAATCACCTACCATTCTGTTGCTTGATCTCGATGCCACCACGATTATCAATGATGATAATGACGATGATACTGTATATACCCCTTCATGCTCTTCTTCATGCTCCACAGCCTCTTCTTCTTCTGCCGCTGTCAATGATACCCGTATTGCATGGATCAGAAAATCAAGTCGTGAATTGGATCAACATTCGAATGATATCCCTATCATAGGTACGCGTGTTTTTTTTATATGTATATCCATGTAATAACATGTCATTTAGCTTGTTCTAGCAACGATGATACCGCATTCATGCTCGATTGTATCCATGCAGGTGCTGTAGATTATTTACTCAAACCGCTCCATATGGATGTCATCAAGACTATGTTCCTGGTATGTGTTTTATATATGTCCCTTTTTTCCTTCCCCCTCCCCCAACATTATTCTTGTCACTGACATCCTTTCTCTCTCTCTTTACGCAGAAACTGCACAGATCCCGACATGATTCAAAAATGCACCAAGGTACAACAACAACAACAGCACCTGCACCGCCCTTTTTATCCAACAAGACGACTACAGCACCACCACCACCAGCAACAACGGGTTGTCAGGATGGAAACAACAATGGCACCTCGACATGTTTATACCCTGACAATCATCCTTTGAATATCAATGACGATGGTCTTCAAGTGCGCATTAAGGAAATCTTTAACAAAGACGATCGGTAAGGGGTTCGGGCCAAGACAATGGGGGTGGGGGAGTTGTGTGTGTGTGTATGTGTAATTTGGGGGAGGAGAAAAAAAAAGTCATCGTCATTATGAGAGAGCGAGTGGCAAAGGAACGAAAAAAAAATGAGATCATGGAACTCACGCCACTTTGCAGGTTCACCCAATCTTTGATGGCTATCTATGCTAATCAACGCGTCCCACGCACAAGACATCATCGGGGATTGTCAAGGTAAATAGCGAGTGTTCTTTTTTTTCTCGCTTTTCGGGGAGGGATCAGTGGGTGTGGACGGGCCAACGGAAAACGCACACACCACTTTTTTGTCTTGTCCTCCTCTCCCGCCTTGGTTGGAGTGTCTCCTTTTTTTTCTCTCTAATTCCCCCATTCGCTGATCTCTTTTTTATTCTTTACAGTGAACGAGCATCATTACTGAGACACAAGGTTTCCAGCTGGGATTTCAATCCTTTTGAGTTTGGGCGCGACGATCTTATCCATTGCTCCTATTTAATCTTTGAACAAGTGCTGGTGTCACCTGAGTTACCGTACTCTTCCATCACTAACGGTAAGCGGGAATGCAAAATAGCTGGAAGAAATCTATATTGATCCTGTATGTCTTTGTTAGACCAATTGTATGATTTCATTGTTGATCTCTCGGGAGCCTACCACAATGGCAATCCTTATCACAATTTTGCCCATGCTGTGGATGTGCTCCAGTGTGTATATTATTTTCTTTGCTCTTTGGGCGTGATATCTTTTGCCAACAGTAGTCACGTCACCATGATGGAAGAAGATCCCTTGTTACCATCACCACAGCAACGCACGCGTATGCAACATTTATTACAGCCCAAACACGTCTTTGCTCTATTGACTGCAGCTCTGGGTCATGATGCTGCTCATCCTGGTGTCAACAATGTGTTCTTGGTAAGGTGTACTTGATGTTTTGCGTATTCCCTATTTTGGTGATGCTCACATTGTTATGTTGTTAGGTAAACACATCCTCTCCATTGGCACTCCTCTTCAATGACCGATCGGTGCTCGAAAGTTTTCATTCCATGGCACTCTTTCAAATCATGAAGAAACACGGATTTGATCGTTTGGGTGATGGTCCTGGTTCTAGTGATTATCAAGGTAAGAAAAAAGGGAAAGAAAAAGAAAACATGCAACCATGCCTCCATGTGATCTCGTTTTGTTTACACACCACATGATGTTTTTCTTTTAGAGTTTCGCAAGATTGTAGTGTCAAGCATTTTGGCAACCGACATGTCGTTGCACGGCGACTATGTGGAAAAAATCAAGACGCAGGCGTCACGGTTAGCCAATGTCAATGTGCATACGATGGATCCAGCTACACTTGAAAATGAACGACTATTGATATGCAGTGCATTAATCAAATGTGCTGATATTAGCAATGTGGTATGTGGATGCCAAAGGATGCGGCACGCATGTAGTCTAATGTGATACTTTCTCTTTATAGACACGGCCGTTTTTACGAGCAGTCAAGTGGGCCGAGCTGCTTGTGCAGGAATGTGTTCAGCAAGGTGATCTGGAACGTGCTATGGGCATGCCGAGTGTACCGATGAACGACCGTGACAAGGTGATTCTCGAAGATTCACAAATTGGCTTTATAAAATTTGTGGCTCTGGAACTATTTGACAGTGTTCGACAAGTGATGCCTGGTAAGTTTGGTGTGCGTACATAGATTGAATAGGGTTATTAAATTGTATATTAGAAATGTCATTTACGGTTGAATATATACGAGAGAATTTAAAGCGATGGGAGAATCGGAAACAGTGTACAGCAGAAGAACAGCAACAACAACAGCGATCACCTACATCCACAACCACTCCAAGCATGATGACCAAAACCGATCATGTGATGGTGGGATGTAAACGACGAAGCAGTAGCTTGGATTATAAGGCGGTTGAAGTCCTTCGAAAACGATTATCACTGGAAAATGGACGACATGTGGATACAGTACGACGACGTGGAAGTGCCGGTTCGGTGACGGATCGTCGGTTTTACAAGCTGCAACCTGCATATGCACGTCTTGACCACGAGGTAACAGCACCTGAGACTGCAGCAGCAACAGCAGCATCCTCGCCTTCTTCAGAATGGTCACACGATGATCCCGTGCATTGTCAGTGCGCCATCCAGTAAATGATCCATCTCCACCCTCCACCCTCCTTTTCCATCTCATAATTAGCATTCACTCACACACAACAACAACAACAACTCATTATCATTTTTATCTTTGCATATGCATTCACCTCATATCATATCTCCTTGTACTTTTTTCACACACTCACTCCCTCACACACACTCACATTCTGTTGTACAAATTGACAAAACTTGTTGTACAAGTGTAGTTCATTGTAGAAAAGAAAAAAAGGAAAAACAACTAGATCAGTAGCCAAAGCACAAATATGGATATAACAAAAAGTGAAAAGGAAGAGGAGGGGAGAGAGAGAGAGAGAAAAAGACGCATACAACATAAGGCATACAAAGAAAAGGGGGTGGGGTCGCAAAACAAGTGAAAGAAGAATCATAGTTATACACATATAGAATGGCGGTATGTTGGGACAAAGGAAAAAGGGAAGCGTACACAGAGAGATTGTATAAAAGAAAGTGGGAGTCCTTCAACCGAAACGATAATAGTGATTAGTCTTGTACACGATGGCACCATCCCCTCGTACCAGCAAGATGGGTAATTGGAAACCACCTTCAGGACCATGATCCAAATGCAAAGATGTCACCAATTCATGTCTTGGTGGGAGGTGACACAAGCACAATTCACGACCTCTGTATTCGAGATGAGGAGCCTTGACATCCGCAAACCATACTTGCATATCGCGTGTAAAGTTTTCTCCATGAAGGGTCATTGTCATGTTGTTGTTATCTTGTTTCTTGTCATCGCCATTGACCGTATAATCATTGAGTGATGGAAATGGGATATGGGTACTGGATGAAGGTGGTGGTGGTGATGGTGTATTTTCTGACACTATTGTTGACTCTGTCGAAGCAGCAGCATGAGGTGACCAAAACTTGTAAGTAGCACAGTCCGTGCCTACAATAGTCCACACAGCAGCATCCGATACATCTTCGCACCAAAAGGCACCCAAGCTCATGCTGTTATTACTCGTGGATGAGGATGATCCTGTACTGCCCACACTGGCTACTGACATACGGCGTCCACGTCTCGGTTCTTGTTGATGATGTCGTGCTCGGAAAAATGAATCATCGCCAAGGCTATTGACTCTTCGTCGGAACATGCTCATTTCATCATTGCCATTGTTATTGCTGAGTGGATCGTTAAAGAATGCATGGTCGGTTGATACGCGTCGTTTTCGTACCACCTTGCCTTCTTCTTGTGATGTGATATCATGCCATGGATGATGATAATAAGGTGATGATGATGAGGAGGAGGATGCACCCGGCGTACCCATTGCTGCTGCTGTTTCTGCCATGAATGAATTGGGTTGCTGTGTAGTAGGTATGGAAACGGGTTTGCGTGAATCAATGGTCTTGTGCATGCCAACCATGTCATTCAAACAAGCGAGATACGTAATAGGGTGCGTTGATCGTGGCATCATCCATCCATTAGGCGAACTTGGATCCCCCATACTGTTCAAAGCGGCTTGCTGATGCTGATGAGATGCGACTGCTTGTGAAGGATCCTGCACAATTTGTAAAGCAACCTTGTGTAACTGGGATACAGGATCACCCAATGCTTCATCACCATATTCACCGCCACCAGCAGCATGACCCATACCATCAGGGCCACAACGTGCTCCACCCAGCACAGTCGATGCTTTGTCCACCTTTCGGATGATCATGACAGGACTTACAAGACCCGTCGTAAGGCATTGTAATACAATATGCTGGTTATAATGAATGGCCAATGGCTGATCACCAGTATTTCGCATGGCAATAGCAGGGGGTGGCGGATAGGCAATGTTGCTGTTATGCGTGATGGATGAAGCACCACCGCCAATGTAAGCTTCTGGAGATTCATTTTCTTGCTGCTGTATTTCACCAGGTGCTCGAGTCGTATCCACAATCCAAATCACAAACGGGTCCCAACTCGTGGTGCGTGCCACAAAACATGTGCCTTCCTTGTCACCATTACCGCCGGTTTCATTGTATCCAGGTACTGTGAATGCTGCATTACCGCATTGGACACCAAGGTATTTTGTCGATACAGTCTGCGATCGTATACGGTTAAAAAGCGACACCGTGGTTCCATGGTGAATGCATACTTGAAACATCTTGGCTTCATCAGTCATCCATCATCCTACACATATACCACTCTTACACTCCCATTTCAACCTACGTTCCATATTCTTGACGCTTTGGCGTTTCTTGCTAGGTTTGCTAATGACCTTGATCCCTTTACTGGCCAGGGTCCCCAATACATTTCCACCGGTTTGGATTCGTACAAGACATTCGACTCGCTTTCGCTTCTCGTCAGCATCATTAATGTACAGATTCTTTGCTACGCAACGTCCTGCAGCTACTGGTTCCATATCATGGTTGTGTTGCCAATCAACTCCGCTCGTTGTTGCTGCTGTCATGCTGTTGCGACGGAACCGATTTGCTGCTGTAGCTGGATCAGGGCGTGAATTGGGAGGTGACGTACCGGTGTTGGTAGGTGGTGTGTTTGTTTTAGGATGATGCTGCCCTGTTTGACCCAATGTTTTCCCTGTAGTCGAGTACCATTCCACCTGACCGGTTTGACTTGTAGCTTCACCAGAAATACATACTGTTAACGATGGTGGCGAATGCTCCAAACGATCATGCTCATTGTATCCTTTGTTCCACCATGATGTGCCAACGAGAATTGCTGTGGGAGGAGGACATAGAAACCTACATACATAGCATTATTGTTAATACATGATAAAACAAGAACCCTATATATATTACCTTTTTTCTGTTCCATAACTCTTTTGAGCAACCTTGCTAGTCATGATGATGACCATCTTTTCACCAGCGGCTGCAGGATCAGGGGATTGCAAGTAACTATTGATGATGGGTCTCAGTCGAGCAGCATTGGCATTGTTGTGTAACATGCGCGCTGATGCTGTAACAAGACCACCACCACCACCACCACTGCCTTTGAATTGCCTCGAGATGTCATAGGTTGATACAGAGCGCGAATAATCATCCTCTTCCGGAATTGTGGGTGGTGGCAATTGTTGGGTGTTGCTATTGGCACTATTGGGACGTGATCTCAGGGATAGATTGGAAAGACGACCATACATTGGTGATGGTGAAGAGAGAGAGCGTGTAGGTGACAGAGGAGGTGGTGGAGGTGTTGATGTAGTGCTGGTACTTGAGCTGGCAAAGAAATGAAGCGAATCATTATGGCTGTTGGTCCGTGCTCGATCGGGCATCTTTTTAAAAGAGGATTAGCTCCTTTCATATAAACACACATTGTCATGCAACAATTTACCATTGTATCAACTGAAAAGTTGGGAGTAGTAAACTCTGGAAAAGTGTGATCATGCTGTGACCAATCTGTGGAAGCTTGTTGCTGATGATGATGCAATGAGAATCCTGCTGAATGTGGATGATGATGATGATCTTGTTGCATAAACTCATGCTGTGGATGCGGGGATCGATCGTCATCTTGTTGAAGGGATTCAAGGAAACTTGGCGAGAACAAGGAAGGTGTTGTATTGCCAGGTGACTGACGCTGGGTCACTGATGATGCACCTTCTAAAACACCACTTGCTCGTCCTCCTTCACCACTACTGTTGCTCTGATTGTCACCTCCACCGACCCAAGACTGAATCAAGTGCTGTTGATTGCGTTCATTAAGAGTAGCCAAGTCGGTCAATCGCAATGGCTGATGGCGTAGAGAAGATGGACCACCTGATGACGACGTATTGTTGACGTCTCCTGGATCATGCTGCAGTGCTGGCAACTCGAACAAAGACGCATGTTGATCGCTGTTACTGGTACGAAAATCATTGTTGGAAGGAAGAAACTCAAAAGAAAGAGGTGATCCTAAATATCATGCAATGTCACATCTCCTGCATACAAGATCATTCCCAACATTTTCTATGGCTTACCTTGAGGATGCTCATCAACTATGAGTGGTGTATCATGGCGATCATCGTGTAATAGTGACGAATGCTTATACTGCTGCGTGTTGCTGCTGCTGCTACTCCATGAAGAAATAGGTGGGTATTCAAACGACGTTGTTGGATTATTACCATCGACTGACGTTGTTGTTGTTGTTGTAGGCCACGAATCGCTTGTTGTAAATGCTCCATTCCCTGGGTATTGTAAATCCTGCTTGCGTTTTCGGCCACTGCTCAGCATAGGCGATGGGATATTGCAGCCGCTATTAATCATGCTACTTGATGGATCCGCGCCAGTGTCGTCTTCCGCTTTGATTGAGTGCTCTGTCATATCGTTCCAACAATAGCAACACCCCTAACAAGCGAATATATAAAAAGGAGGATACGGTAGAGGATATGTGTTTGCTGAACCCGATATCGAAAGAGATAAAGTGTATGTGTCTTTGTGCGCGTTCAAGTGAAAAGAGAGAGTGAGGAAGAGAGAAGGAAAAGAACAGGCAAAGATTACAAAAAGAGTGCGGGGTAAATGCTTTTGGAAGAGAAGAGAGAGTGAGTGACCACTGCCCCGCTTTTTCAAACCAACTTTATCTGGTCCCTCTGTGTTGCGTCAAGCCGCGTTCGTATGGGTATGTTCTATTGCTTTTCTCCTTGTTTACCTTTTATGCATCAAAAGAACAACACAAGCAGTTATATGTGTATTTGAGTCATCAGCAACTTTTAGAGAAGAGAATTCTGTCAGCAACAAGGATCGTGCGTGAACAAGTTGGGATTTTCCCGCGTCAACCAAGAATATAGGCTCGGAAACCTCTCGCATTGGTGGTGGTATGTAGGGTGATAGCCGTCCCTTATGGAACGGGATCATGCCCGACAACCGTGAGAGTTAAACCTCATCGACATTTGACAAAGCACTTTCCGATCACTGTGCCTTGTGAGAATTAACAATCATACTTATCTCCCTCACACCTTCACCCAATATCTTATTGCCACATCCATGAATAATACTTTTAAGAGTGGCTGAAATCCTATGTAAAAGAAGCACAGAATCCATTTAAGGGGGCAGGTTAAAAACGTTGCACAACCATCTACATATGTGGGCGTTGTGTACACACACACACACACACACGACACACCAATACACACGCACACATACACACGCATTCTCTTCTCTTATCCAAAAGAAAACAAACAATTGAAAGACATCATCACCATCATCATCATGGTGTGTTTACTCTTGCACACCACCTGTTATTCTGTCGTGAGAGATGTAAGCATGGGTTACCTCTTTCTATGGCCTTTACCGCTGCTGCTAGATCACAAGGACAAAAATCATAATACATTTATTACCCTTTTGCCCGCCAAAAAAACAAAAAAGCATGTATGTTATTCCTTCCCCCATTCTCACACCATGTCAAATAAACCCATGGCACGAGATATTACTATTCAAAATGCCTTGATTCTATATGTATGTGTGGAGAAAGAGAACTTGATTTGACCGAGCTTGTGCGACGTATATACGTCAATAGGCCTAAAAAGCCAATCATCACCTGGTGTATCACCTGTTCCCTTCTCCTCCTCCCTCAGAACTCTTATTTTGGCTCACGTCGCACGGGCCAATGATTGTATATGTATGCGTGTGTGTATGTCATGTAAACAAGCATCCACCAGATATCTTTTCCCAAACGACCTGCACTCTATTTTCCAGCTGTATGGGTTGTTTTGTAAACCCATTACTATATGGGTCCATATAGAATCGTCATTGCTTAAATCCGATGACGGGGGATAAAAGGGATAGTCTGCTGCACATCGATGCACTGACGTTCACACGATGAGATGGGTACACAAAATTCAAAATCGACATGATGCCCCGCGCATATCCATATATGATGAGGACGGTGAAAAAGGGGTTAAACATGCTATAAACGGGAAGAAGAATTACATGACACCATCCCACTGGTCCCACTATTTTAGAGCGCGCCAAAGTGTGTATCATATTATGCGATGACTTATTTTCCGATATTACTGCATCAAGGGCCCTATAGTTCGAATCCAAGTAGTATAATATTACAGCATGCCATATCCATACAATCACGTCGTTTGTCTCTCTCTCTCTCTCTCTCACACACACACACATCATGCGCGCACATCTGTTACTTAAGCAAGGTCATCTGCCCTGAGATACCATATCGGATCCCTTCCACGACATCCATCACCAACGAAGCAGCGCGCTCATTTCATGTCATCAACCCGGGAAATCGGGCTTGGGAACTTTAGTCCATCTCCATGATATTCTCCCACGTTGTCAATACCTCGATTACACATTACTCCACAATGCAGTATTCTTTGCTCGCCGCATACAACCATTCATCTGCTGACTGGTCGATCATTTTCAAGCAGTGCAATGGGTATACCACCGAATGTATTATTTAGTGGATCTTTGTACGTACATGAAGGACCATTATTTATGAATCAAAGCGACTTACTATAACCGCTCCCTTACATACCATCATACGTCGAGATACGAATGGTAGTCCTTATACCCATCCTTATTGATACAGTGTACCATTTCATGCAGAATTGATGGAATTGTGCCGTGACAGATGTGGCGGTTAACTCCCCTCCAGCATTTTTCTTTTTGTAACCTGACGTAGTATTTACGAATGGACAATATATCGTTGGCCAATTTTGTCTATGGGATCTTCTACCCTACGCATCAACCCACTGGCATTGTAATCATCAAACTGGTGAGCACCTTGATAAGCGTGACCAATGTAGGAGATGAGCCGATCCTTTTCAACTCCGCTAGTATGCTTTTGTTGTGGTATACCGAGACGCAAACTGCATACATCTGGTGATGCGAACAGCCTTGTGATGTAAATATCAATACAAAATTTACCATCTTGATAATAAAGGGTTGCCTGCTTCTTGTTCTCTAATAGCAAAAAGAAAAGCAACAAGGAAAGAGGCTAAGGAGGCGTAGGTATACGTCTGCAGCAAGAATACGTGCGTACTTCACCTATATAGCTTTTGAGGACTGGTGATGTATGTAACAATAAGATGATGTGCATCGCTTTGCTATTTCCCTATTCGATGGTAAGCTCTTCTTGCATGATTCACATCCCATGTATAATATCGCACAATGACCCCATGCATGCTTATGTATGTGTGGTATATTGAGGAATGAAACAAGTAGTGTGGATGTTTAGCTCCTGCACTAGCTTGTTCCAGAAAAGTTTAGCTCGCTGGGCTGTAGTAGCGTGAAGAAGTCTTTTATTTAATGACCAAGACACTTAAAGAAAATGAACACTGTATAGTACTTTTGAATGAGAAGACTCTAGGAGAAGATGTGTTGGTATATGATGGATAGGTTGATTTGGGTATCATGGAAACAAGAGAATGAGTGTTGATAGTACACTGGCTTTCAAAAGACAACCCAGCAGAAGCACGAGCAGCAAGTCAAAAAGACAGCGATAAGTTGTGTGATACACACTTGCACCGACATCTTTTTTCTCTTTTCCCCCTTTTACTTTCCTTACAAGTTGTTGCGCCCTCCACGATCTGTCATGGCAGCAGTGCTTCGATTCAACATGCGGTGGATCCTGGCATTGGTTGTTGCCTGCCTTTTGCTTTCCAGTATGATATTTGTACGATTGCGACCAGCGCCGCCAACGCCTCCGCTTCCTGTACGAGATGTCCCTTCATATTGGCCGCCACCTGTAGAGAATGCCGTGTGTCGACCCAAAATCTACGTGTATGAAGCGCCGTCCACTTTCCAAGTACCCAAATCAGTGCAACAGGGACGATGTCACGAATCCAACTACAATTCAGAAATCATATTGCACGATCAGCTCACTAATCCCAACAGTGTGTTCCATCAGCTTTATGTTACCAAGAATCCAGAGGAAGCCGATTTCTTCTTTATACCCTTCTTTGGTGCATGCTATTTGTATCATTGCTGGTCTCAAACCAATTGGCGATGGGATGAACGCTGCGAGGTTGACAGTCGATATGTTGATCCAATGATGGATATGGTCATCAATCAATATCCTTACTGGAATGCCACCGGTGGTCGTACACATATCATGGTCATGCCCATGGATCAAACCTTCACCTACTATCAATCAAACGAGCGATTCCAGCCTGCCATCTTCCTCAAGACCGTCGGTGATAAACGATCAAAGTGGATGTATCGACACAGGTACCATCACGACATTGTCATCCCTTCTGCTACTCGTATCGTCCATCATCTCGCCATCGATCCTCTCAAGTACCTCAATGATGAAGGTCAACCCAAGGTCGGCAAACGTGATATCTTTGTTCTCTTCCATGGATGCTGCGACAGCGTACAAGTCGATGATGAATATTCAAATGGCATCCGCTCTCTCTTTTTCAACTACTTTTCACATTACCCTGGATACGAAATTGGTCAAGGCCTCGCAGATGTCGAGTACGCTGAAAAGTTGTCACGTGCAAAGTATGGTTTGGCTCCCATGGGATGGACTCTGGATACTACCCGGATATGGGAATTCATGGCTTATGGCGTTGTACCCGTTGTCATTGCCGATGGTATCATCGAACCTTTTGAGTTTGACGTTGATTGGGATTCGTTCATTGTACGTGTAAGGCGCGACGAGGTCCACCGATTGGATGAGATTCTACGCAACATCGATGATACGACGTACGAGTACAAACGACGAAGATTGTGGGAACATGGACGGCGAGTGGGTCTCGAGAAAGATGCATGGCATTATATCGTACGAGAACTGTGTCGCATGGAGCACATTGATAAGCCGGAGAATTTAGGATTAGGTTATTGAAGAACGTGTAATAATAATATAAGCATTTCTTTGCCAGGGTCATCAACAAACATTTGGATTATATCAATGATGATGGGGGGAGAGAGGGAGAGGAATAATGGGACATGTTGTTTACTACCGCTTCAGGGTGTATGGATTGACTAGTCATTATCAGGGGGTTAGTTAAGTCCTTGGATTAAAGTATCATGACGACATATACATAGGTAACCGGTATGCCGCACCGTATTTGACAAATTACATGATAGTCTAGTAGTTACCTAGATTCATGGCTGTTGCTGTCCTTGAATTTCTCATGCATTATAACGCATATAGATACCCAACCGATCAATAAACCGAGCTATTAAGCATGGTACCAAGCCTTGAATCCTTCAAGTTGTAATACAGACCACCTTAATGCTTATAGCTAAGGCTTGCTGATTTCAACCACTGTGTATGATAGTGTCATTATTGGTACCGCTCTCTATTTGCGCGCGTATGCCTCTGTGTCACTGTATCGTCATACAACGATCGAACGTGGCGCTTGCATCAATATCGAGCTGTAAAAGGAGAGGAATGACAGCAAGGCGGTTTACATATCACAGCCTTCCTATAGCAGGAAATTTAGTACAACCGCCAAAGACTCTGCAAGTCATGCACAACAGCAGTGGTACACCGTATCTATCCTGCTCATTGTTTAACAAAAGGCTAGTTGTTGTATACGTACATTTGGTCCCGCGATATTCATCAAACGGGCACATAGTGGAATTGACTCGGCATAAAGCCATTGCTACACATTGCTTGCATCATTGCCCAATTCACCGATCACAATGATATTTAAACGGTTTGCGTTGGTATGATTGTTACGAGGTTTCATTGTCATCACAAGGCATCAAAAAATGCGATATCCATCTTTCTTCTTTGTCACCATCATTCTTGCTGCTGGTAAGCTCATATCAAATATATCTACGTCCTGACATCGCATACACGTGTTAACCTCTGTGGCTGTGACCCGTATATTAGTGAATGTCAACGCCCAGCAGTATAGGGATTGTGCTTCTGGCCTCTCAGAAATTGATAGCTACGTGGGTACTGTGGGATCCCGAGTCAATAGTTGGCAGCCTTCTGACGGCTATGGTGCTGCCCTAAAAATCCACGCAACTGAGCAAGAGGTCGAAGATCTTATCGTCGAAGCAACCAGTAAATGTGATCTAGGAGGGCAAATATCGTCAAGCCAAGCAGACACCATACTGGGTGGATTGGATTCCCTTGTCCCCAACATTGAATCCGCCCTTAGAGCAGTGGTTCAGAAGAAACCTGCATTTGACTCTGTGCCGTTGGTTACTCGTTTAGTGGCCACTGATGTCCAGAACCTATTTGCCAAGACCTACTCGTTAGAAAACAAATTGCTCGCTGACATGCCTGATTCAAGAAAACAAGAGGTCACCGAGGATATCAACCGCATTAATTACGCTTTTTCGGCAGCATACCGTGCTTATGGTCTTTACTAGCAATGGGATAATAGGATAGGGGATTTCCTGTCGCATAGTAATAAAGTAACTGGCTTACAATGTCTAAATCACAAAAGAAGAATATGTGGTACATACGACGTTATTGACAAGATCTGTGTAATCACAAAAAAAGGAGGTGGGTTATGCTATCGAGTACAACGCCTTTGTTCAAGAACAATGAATCAATCAGAACCCCCCCTTTCTTTTCCTCTCGTTTTCCTTTATAGTAATTACAAGTGCATATACTGCATTTACCATACTACACGTCTTTCTATAATACAATGCATCAAATACCTTCATATGATGAAGTCCAACTCAGGAAGGAAGGTCTCATACTTAGAACTTAGAAATGATACGCCAAAGTAACCTTTAATCCAACATCCATTTACAAGTGATAGATTTATGATGTGTACAGTGTATCGCTTTAATGGGGAGATACATTGATTTTAAAAGTTTCTTCTATCCGTTGGGCGTGTATTGTACTAATATAGATGGATATGAAGTGGCACTTGATGCGTGGTGGTGAACTACATGCATATGCAGTTAGACGATGTTGGTTGTACTTGGTTGACATGTCTCACAAAAGATGATGATTTCAGCTGTCAGGGAACAGCGTGTGAAGTATGCTCTAATCGTTCATGTTGATAGCACCAAGACCCAAGTTGACAATGCATACAGAACAAGGCTCCCTCGCACGCGTTGTATGTATCCAATTCCCTCCATCCCACATACCAAAACCAATATGCATGTCCATATCCATATCCATAAAAAGTCGTGTGTATTCAAGCAAGTTGCTACACGTAAATAAAGCTGCTTCTATACAATGGCTATCTGCTGTTCACGTGAAAAGGCTGCAAGGCAAGATGCTGCAAGTAACTTGTGACAATGGAGTTAATAGCCTGAAGACGAGCGTGCAAGAGCGTGTGCTGTAGTAGACTGACAAGGCTGTGATGCTGTTTGAGACAATGGAGTAAATATCAGCTGCTGGAATGAATGCTGTTGCGTTTGATTGTGGACGACGATTGTACAAGGGAACGTGCAGTGTCAAGGAATGCGGGTGTTGCTGTAGCGGGGAGTACACGCCATGGAACTTGCCATTCAGTCAAAGGCATTCGAATCAAGACAGTCGTAGGGTTGACATGATGGGTTGAAGAAGGACAATCGTTCGCAAGTGCTGCTTGTGGTTGAATGGGGCAACAGTTGAGAATGGGAAGAAGGGGCAAGAGGTTGGGTGTGGAAGAAGTGGAAATTAAATAGGCCAGACACTGTCAGATAAATCCATGCACACTGTAATTAATGCATAACCTTGAGATTGCCATTCTCGAACCTCAAACTTTCACACAAGATACTCTTGGATATGTTGATCAGCTTTGTCTTAATAAAAAACCCACACTTCATTTACAAGTTTTGAATGGGAGGCTATAATGTAGGGTTTACTATGATGGACCGAACTTCCGCACCGGCCCCGATTCATTGAAATGTCATTTAGTATTAATCACCTTGGGATTCCCACTTTTGAACTTGAAACTTGGTCAGAAGGTTCGCTGAGTCATGCTGATCACTTCCATTCATTTAAAAATCGCAGGCTTCACTATAAAAGTTTTGAATGTGGGCGGCCCCAAATGTAGGCAAAAGTAGGGCGGACGATCCATGAACCTGAGATTGCCCATCTCGAGCCTGAAACTTCCATGCAAGGACCCTTTCAACCATGACGAGCAATTTCGTTCTCATAAAGATGCCACGCTTGTATGAAGATTTTGAATGGCAGCGTCCAAATGTATGGACGGAAACATAGATAAGATGAAAGGACCGCGGCCGCCGATATTGGCCATCACGAACATGAAACTTGGTCAGAAGGTCCTCTCGGCCACGCTGATCAACTTTGGTCTCATAAAGACCCCACACTTCATTATGACAATTGAAGAAACAGGCACCTTTCTGATTTGCCTATGCTGTGATGAGAGTGATGCTATATGGAGAGTGGTGTTTGTTCATTGTAAAGTATCATGCTAATTAGCTGTGTTGCACAAAGAAGTCCGTCTGCATCTTCGGCTCTATCGGTGTCTACCTACTTGACAACGAGCAAAGACCACTTGTCATATAGCATCACGCTTATATCATATGTAAAACATAAATGTGCCTGTATCTCTAAACTTTACAATGAAACATGGGGTCTTCAATCGAACAAAATTGCTCGTCGGGGTGAGGCGCACCTTGGGTGCAAGTTTCACGATCGTCGTGGCCAATCTCACATTCACCCAATGTCACCACCAGCCAAAGTGAACTAGGTCGACCTCTTGAATTTTTTTTCGACGAGGCTGGTTTTGACATTGCGAAATCTGGGATCGGCCACGACGATCGTGAAACTTGCACACAAGGTGCGCTCCACCCAGACGAGCAACTTTGTTCTATGAAAGAGCCCATCTTTCATTGTAAAGTTTCGAGATACGGGCACCTTTATGTTTTACATATGCTGTAAGCGTGATGCTATATGACAAGTGGTGTTTGTTCATTGTGAAGTATCATGCAAATGAGCTGTGTTGCACAAAGAAGTCCGTCTGCATCTTCGGCTCTATCGGGGTCTACCTATTTGACAATGAACAAACACCACTTTCATATAACATCACGCTTTCAGCATATGTAAAAACGTAAATGTGTCTGTATCCAGGATCGGCAAGCATGATCATGCAACATGATTGACAAGGTGCGCTCACCCACGACGAGGAATATTGTTCCATGAAAGAGCCCATGTTTCATTGTAAAGTTTAGAGATATATGCACTTTCTCGTTTTTACCTATGCTTTACGCATGATGCTATATGACAAGTGATGTTTGTTCATTGTCAAGCAGGTAGACCGTGATAGAGCAGAAGATACGCAGGTGCGTGCAGTGTAACACAGCTCATTTGCATGATACTTCACAATGAACAAGCACCACTTTCATATAGCATCACGCTTTCAGCATATGTAAAAACGTAAATGTGTCTGTATCCAGGATTGGCAAGCTTGATCGTGAAACTTGATTGACAAGGTGCGCTCTACCACGACGAGCAATATTGTTCCATGAAAGAGACTGTGTTATATTGTAAAGTTTGGAGATAAATGCACTTTCTCGTTTTTACCTATGCTTTACGCATGATGCTATATGACAAGTGATGTTTGTTCATTGTCAAGCAGGTAGACCGTGATAGAGCAGAAGATACGCAGGTGCGTGCAGTGTAACACAGCTCATTTGCATGATACTTCACAATGAACAAGCACCACTTTCATATAGCATCACGCTTTCAGCATATGTAAAAACGTAAATGTGTCTGTATCCAGGATTGGCAAGCTTGATCGTGAAACTTGATTGACAAGGTGCGCTCTACCACGACGAGCAATATTGTTCCATGAAAGAGACTGTGTTATATTGTAAAGTTTGGAGATAAATGCACTTTCTCGTTTTTACCTATGCTTTACGCATGATGCTATATGACAAGTGATGTTTGTTCATTGTCAAGCAGGTAGACCGTGATAGAGCAGAAGATGCGTAGGTGCGTGCATGTGTAACACAGCTTATTTGCATGATACTTCGCAATGAACAGCACCTCTTGTCATATAGCATCACGCTTTCAGCATATGTAAAAACGTAAAAGTGCATTTATCTCTAAACTTTACAATGAAATATGGGATCTTTCATAGAGCAATATTGCTCGTCGTGGTAGAGCGCACCTTGTCAATCGTGTTTCACGACCACGCTTGCCAATCTTCGATACATTCGCGTTTGCGCTTTTACATATGCTGAAAGCGTGTTGCTTATGATAAGTGGTGTTTCTTCATTGTGAAGTATCATGCAAATGAGCTGTGTCACACATGCATGCCCCTGTGCATCTTCCGCTCTATCAGGGTCTACCTGCTTGACAATGAACAAACACCTCTTGTCATATAGCATCATGCTTTCAGCATATGTAAAAACGTAAAAGTGCATTTATCTCTAAACTTTACGATGAAACATGGGTTCTTTCATGGAACGATATTACTCGTCGTGGGTGAGCGCACCCAGTCAATCATGTTGCATGATCATGCTTGCCAATCCTAGATACAGGCACGTTTGCGCTTTTACATATGCTGAAAGCATGATACTATATGACAAGTGGTGTTTGTTCATTGTGAAGTATCATGCAAATGAGCTGTGTTGCACAAAGAAGTCCGTCTGCATCTTCGGCTCTATCAGGGTCTACCTACTTGACAATGAACAAAGACCACTTGTCATATAGCATCACGTTTACAGCATATGAAAAACATAAAGGTGCCTGTATCTCCAAATTTCCATAATGATTTGTAGAGGCGTTATGAGAACGATATTGATCAGCATGCCCGAGAGCACCTCCTGGCCAAGTTTCGACGTCCCCACCAGCAATATCGGCGCGCACGGCCGTATACCCTATTTATGTTACCATCCCTTCGTCGTCTCTCCTACATTCAAGATTTTCGTAATGAACTCTGGGCACTTTATGAGAACGAAATTGCTCGGCGTGGTTGAAAGGATGTTGTGTGAAAGTTTCAGGTTTGAGGTAGGCAATCTCGGGGAGCAGGAGCGTCTGCTCTACTTTTCTCTTACATTTGGGCTGGCCCGCATTCAAAATGTTTATAATGAAGCATACGGTTTTTAAATGAATGGAGTTGATCAGCATGTGCGAGAGTACCTTCTGACCAAGTTTCAAGTGCGAAATGGGGAATCCCAAGAAAATACATACTAATTGACTTTTTCATAAATCCGGCGCTTTCCCAATTTCCGCCCATCATAGTAAACCCCACATTATGCTCTCCCTTTCGAAATTTTCAAATGAAGCATGTCTTCTTTATTAATACAAAGTTGATCAGCGTGTCCAGGAGCACCTTCTGTGCAAGTTTCAGGTTTGAGAAAGGCAATCAAGGTCATGGATCAATTTTACAGTGTGCATGCAGTGTCTGATCTATTTAATTTCCACTTCTTCCACTCTCAGCCTCTTGCCTCTTCTTCCACCCATTCTCAACTGTTGCCCCCATTCAAGTACAACTACAACCTGCGAACGATTGCCTTGCTTCCAATCCACCATGTCAATGCTACGAATATCTTGATCCGATTGTCTTGAGCTGAATGGCAAGCTCATGGCGTGTGCACCCCTTCAACACACTCCTTTCTTGAAAGCACACACTGTCTTGCACACTCCAATGCCACGACCAAACATAACAGCATTCATTCCAACAGTTGCTATTGGCGATGACTCTATTGGATTAAACAGCGTCCACAATCTTGTCACACTACTACTACAACACGCTCTCTTGCACGCTCCTCTGCCACAGCCATCCCGTAGCAGCAGCTGCCATTAGCAAGGTCTGCATTGTCTCAAGTTACTTGCGGCCTCTTCACGTGGACAGCTGATAGCCATTGTATAAAAGCAGCTTTATTTACGTGTGGCGATTTGCAATGATGCGTACGACTTCTAATGGATGGTCCCATATCAGCTATCAAGTATCCCGCAATGCAAGCACTCTTCGCCTTGTTGAGTTGCACTGAAAATGACCGAGAAAGAGAGAAACCAACACTCGGATGGAAAAGGAAACATATCAGCAGCGATCACAGAGGCTCTTTCTTATTGGACTCGCGACGGTTATGGATGAATGGATGGATGCAATCAAGTGCAGTGATGTGGAATCCTGGAATGTTGCTTTGGCTATTTGGCTCGTCGTCAGCAGTAACGAACACGTGGATACAGCTGAGGATGATGATGGATTGGATGAATTGGATGGCATGGAAACGAGGGCTTATATCTTTGAAAAGAGAGGATTTACCACCATGGATGATATTGCAACATTCAAGTCAATGCATGGAACAGCAACTTTTACAATCATGGATGAAGATGCTATGACGGCAGCAGCCAAGAATACAATGACACAACGACGCCTGCTGATTCTTTGTGATCCACTGGTTGGCATCTGGAAGGAAAGGAAGGATAGAAATTTGAAGGCCGGAAGGGGAGATTGGATTATACCCACATCATTGTATCGAGACGCTCTTGTTCCTTCTGTCATATTACATTCATTAAAGCTTCATTGTTCATATACTGATTAGACGATGGGTAGTGCCAATAACTGATTGTATACATGTTTAAATAGACGCTTGTAAAGTTTAGAGACACAAGTGATTTTATGTTTTACATACGCTGTAAGCCTGATGCTATATGATAAGAGGCCTTTGTTTATTGTCAATTGCCTCATTCACCTTAGAGCTAAAGATGCAGGAGGATGTGATTGTGTAACTAGCCAAACTGAAGGGTCGATCTTATTGGTAGAGCGTGCATGATGGATATTTACCCCTATACTCCTATAGTAAGATCCGCCTATGATAGAGCGTATGGTACTTCTTTCAAGTTGATCATGGTATAGTGAACAAGTCAAATATGAGAACTTCATCCGGGTATGAGAGGTAAAGGTATTGCTTGCCTCCAGGGCTCGTTCGAATATAAGGCTGCACATACAACAACAAGGTAGCACATGCTGAAAGTTGTCATTAGGTACTCGTGCCACATTGTATCAGAGGTCACTCTTTCTTAAACACACTGACTTAGAACTTACAATGGACCAAGCTTACTGCAACAACCATTATTGCTGGGTACAGGTATTATGGGTTTATTATCTTTGAAAATACAAGTGTCTATTTAAACCTGCGTACAATCCTAAGAATACTACATACTGCCTATCGGCATGGACATTTATGGACAAGGAAGCTTTAATATATAACGAATGAAATATGACAAGGAGCAAAGCGTCTAGATACAATGATGTTGACTATGCAATCTCGTTTTCCGACCTTCAAATTTCTATCCTCTCTTTCATCCCAGATGGATTACACAGTATGAGCGGGTATCGTTGTGTCATTGTATCCTTGGTTGCTGCCGTCATAAGCATCTTGATCCATCATCGTCACCATCAGCCGTATCCACATAACATCGGTCCATCCTTCCTCTTGACAACGTGCCATGTAACCAAAGCGACATTTTAGGATCACCCATCACTGTGCTTGATTGCATCCATGCCCCCATCCATAACCATTGCAGGTCCAACATGCTGATAGAAAGAATTGCTAACGTACTTTCTTTTCCATCCGGCTATTGGTCAATCACTTGCTTGGTGGTTCTCTTCGCAGCTCAACCATGTGAAGAATGCTTGCGTTGTGCAGTAGTAGTCGATGGTCAATATGGGATCATCCATAGGAATCCGTATGTCTTGAAGCAGGTTGATGCGCATAAATAAAGCTGCTTCTATACAATGGCTATCTGCTGTCCACGCAAAAGCGGCTGTACGGCAGGTTGCTGCATGTAAAGAACGTGTTGGAGATAATGCAGTAAAGCTCATGCTAATAGCAATTGCTGTGATCGCTGTTACGATGGGTCGTGTAGAGGAGTATACAAGAGGTGTAGCGTTGCCAAGAAACGCGGGTGTTGTAGTGTAGAGCACAGGCCATGGACTTGTCATTCAGCCGGATCAAAACAATCGTAGGGTTGACATGATGGGTTGACGCAGGACAATCGGGGTGGTAATTGTACTTGAATGAGGCAACAGTTGAGAGTAGGATGAAGAGGGCAAGAGGCTGAGAGTGGAAGAAGTGGATATTAATAGATCAGGCACTACCCTATAAATCCATGCACACTGTAAAATTGATCCATGACCTTGATTGCCTCTCTCGAACCTGAAACTTTCACACCAGATGCTCTTGGGCATGCTGATCAACTTTTTATTAATAAAAAACCCACACTTCATTTACAAATTTTGAATGGGAGGGTGTAATGTGGGGTTTACTATGATGGACTGAAATTCCGTACCGGTCCAAATTCATTGAAATGCCACACAATATGCATTTCCTTGAGATTGCCTATCTTGAACTTGAAACTTGGTCAGAAGCTTCTCTAGAACTTGCTGATCAACTCCATTCATTTAAAAACCGCACGCTTCATAATAAAGTTTTTATGAATCGGATGGAACGCAAGCAGGGTGTAATAGTGCACGTCCCCACGATCGTTCACCACCACCATCGTGAAACCGGGTCACACGGTGGGCTTCGACAAGCTGATCAGCTCTATTCATATAAAATCGACATGCTTCATATGAAAATATTGAATGGGCGCGACCAAATGTAGGAGAGACATCAGACCGACGTGAACATGCAGCATCCTGTTGTGGATACGAATGGCAAAGGATCACATATTCTTGCAAACATGGATACTACGAGGTTGTAATGTGGTTGCACAAGTGTGTAAGCTTATGTATTGCAAGATCATTACCCCACAGGTAGTTTATGAGCTAAGTGAGCAATTAGGATGGCCAGTCTTCTTGATCATTTTATCGTAAAATGAAGTAAACCTAGCAGGAATGGTATCACGCACGTGTCTAGGTGAGTGATCTCAAACATTAGATCCACGTGGTATTAGGAGGAACGTGACCAAAGAATACCAGTACACTGGTGGTTGTCAAGAAATATAGGATCGCTATGCAGATCCGATACATGTTAGCAAGGCATTTGCCAGTCTCGTTGCACAACCAATGTCAGAAGAAATAGGATTATCGCGTCTTGCATGCTCTTTCATCCCAGATAGATATTGGCAGATGAGGATAATCATTTAGCTACTCGGCGGGTACCCCTTCGATGTTTCCTTCTCGGTTTTAGGCTTTTGAATCAAGGAAAGCACTTGGATACGCTTACAACTGATGCGCTAGTGTGTTCGGCCTTGCTATTGTTACATCACGTTATCATGCACATACCAGCACAATGTACAAAGAAGCTGTCCTCTACCAGTTCCTGGTATTTAAAATGGGTGAAACGGTGAACCAAAGTCGATTTGAATGTCATCTCGTCTATTGCAGGAAACGTGCGTTTACGTAAAGATCAGCATCCTCAATCCATTAATTACGCTGACAATGAAAATGAGATGGTGTGCAATTCATCATTCATGCTGCCTGCGTTCATGGTAAAATTTCCCGTTGCCATGCAACATCACCTTGCCACTGTTTATTCAATGAAGCGTTATGGACGAAGATGAGATAAGGATTTCAACCGTGGTTTGTTTATAAGCGTATGTATACAAGCGGTGTGGTAGAGATGGCGACTGTCGTAGATGCATGGGGCGTGGGTTATTTGATGATTTGCCTAGATGACCCAATCAGCAGATGCAGCAACGCGCAAAAATTTCGGGGGAGCGTCCCCCCAAAATTTCCTGGATCAGAAATTTTTCAACGCCTATGGTTGGAGATGAGACATATTGCATGACGGGATAGCGATAGTCATCCATGCATAAATAGACGCAATCTGCTGGAAACCTACGACTTTTCCACAGCTCGCGTTCATTATCTTTTCTACTTGACCACATCCCATTATAATATGTCATCAACAACATTAGCTGTTTTCCTCGAAGACCTCAACCTTTCCCAATATCAAGATGGTTTTGTGCGTGCTGGCATAGCAACAGACAATGAAGACGACCTACAGCAGCTGATTCAATTTAATGATGACGAGCTCAGCGAATTCCTAAATGCTGTCAACATGCTTCCTTTTCATTCATCCAAGTTTAAAAAGTCTCTGCGAGAGCTACGAGTGAAAACAACACGATCCACCATTGATGGCAACAAAAAGTCCCTTGAACCAGCAGAACCAGCACCTATGCTTCCAAGTCTCGAACAAATCCTGAGCTCTGTGAGTATTGTAATAGTATACTACATAGCAGTAACTGACACACACATACCACATAGCCGACATCGAATCCATCTTGGCTAGGCGATACGTGTACTCGGCGACCTTCTCGAGAAGTCATTGTATCCCATGCTACCATCTATGGTAAACGTAGCAGTCGACCACTTACTGGATATGAAAAAGCGATCAATGAAGCTGCTATCCACCTTGCTTTACAAGATCCATCTCTGGTAGTCAACAAAGGCGATCTCTTTGAGCGTGCCAAGCGTAAGCTGTTGATGGATGGCTATCAATACAAGCGTGGCAAAAGTCGATCCAAGCTCACCAAAGAAGTGACCATCTCTTCATGTGCTCGTTCTACACGTTCCTCCACTGCAACATCCCAACATTGGACCCGTTTGAAGAGAAAAATGCATGCACAACGAGTCTCTGAGGCACGTCAACAAAAGATTCATACACTACAGACCCAGTTGGATGACATCCTTGCCAAGCGTCAACCACCACTGGACCATGAACAACATGTTGCACTACAAACGGAGCGTGAGACATTGGCCAAAGAAATCGCAAAGTTGAAAGCTCAAGAACGTAAACATCAGTGGTACGAACGACGTAAAGCAGAACGGTGTGGTGAAAACCAATATGGTGGTAATAGCCCGTCATCCTCCTCCTCATCATCATCATCATCAGTTGCAAGCTCCTCTGAAGAAAACGAAGATATGATTGAAGAAAGCGATGTCGCTGATCGTTTTTTTGAGCATGCTCATCCACCACCATCGCTAACACCTGATCCAACAATCTTCCGGACCAGAGATATACCGCTTTTCCCATCCCCTCCATCTATGCATCAAGATAAAGCATTCGCACCCACATCATCCATCCGACAATACTGTATCAATACTTGTAATTAATGTTACTTTTTTATGTATAAAACGAAAACCATGTATGTGCTATATAACCGATTGGTGTAACTATAATCCCCAAAGCCATAGATTGTTCCACATACCATGCATCATCCTTTCCATCACTCTCTGTCATTTCCCAAACTCATCATCACGTGTATATATGTAAGCATAGTGAGATCCATACATTTATTGCCAGGGTAGTAGTATCTTGTTTAAATGACACGCATGCAAAAGCATAGCCATTTCTGACAATAATATCCGAGCGAGTCGCTTATTTAAGCTTCTTCTTGGGACGGAGTTGGTTGGAGTGGCCACACTTTCTCTTACGGCAGTTGGTAGCACGAGGAGGAAGACGAGCATAGCACTTGCGGCAGATGTTCTTCTCGCAGTTGTACTTGGAAGCAAGAGCCTTAAGGGAGGGTTCGATGATACCACCACGAAGACGGAGGACAAGGTGAAGAGTGGACTCCTTTTGGATGTTGTAGTCAGAAAGAGTACGGCCATCCTCAAGTTGCTTGCCAGCGAAAATCAAACGTTGCTGATCCGGGGGGATACCTGAATAACGTAGTGTCTGTCAGCATTTGTGTATATAGCAACAACCCCCTCATTTATCGATTCCTTATACATACCTTCCTTGTCTTGAATCTTTTGCTTGACATTCTCAATGCTGTCAGAGCTATAATAAAAGGACATTGAGTGAGCTGCATTGGTCTCATCTGGTTGAATGGGTTGGGTTGAGTGATTATACCTTTCGACCTCAAGGGTGATGGTCTTGCCAGTAAGAGTCTTGACAAAGATTTGCATTGCGGATACTAAGAAAAGATGGATGTTGATGAATATAACATGGATGGATGCATTGGTGTATTCGATGGATGGATTGGATGCCCACCTTTGTTGCAAAGACGAAGGAGGTTGCCTCGGCGCGTTGCAAGCCCACCTCCTTGACCATTGGCTGAGGTTCAATTCTCCACATCCACCCACCATCCGACTACTCCTTTAAGACACAACCACCCTATAACTCATACTCTTATCCCTTCCCCTGTGAGTAAATACTATCAAAAGATAAGATATTTATTCTAGTATTTGAGCTTTTGACGTTCCAAAGGAAATTTACGAGCCAAGAAATCGCGTACAGGCCCTAATACCACCAGTTTCTCATATAAGAGTGCAGCAACAACATTTGCAACACAAAGGCCCCAGAGCTTCCATCGGAAATCACGTGGCATGACATTATGACCAAGTGGTGTATCATAAGGTGGAAGCGATGATGGATAGTCATATCCGAGTTGCTTAAGAACGCTTTTGGTCCCACAATTGAATTGAAATGCACAGCTGAAGGGGTTGGGATCAGCCAGGATCCAATAGAAGATGATAGCAAGATAGGCACTCCATAGCACTACCAAAGCATAATTCCGCCACCAACTTTGTCGATACTTGTCGCCAAAATTAAACACGGCTGCACTGTTGACGAATTGGGTCAAACATACGAGTGATGCGATTTCAGGCTCATAGTATTTGGAAAGCAATGCCCATTTCGACGTATCCACTGTAGAGCTGTCAAATTCATTGCATCGATACCAGGCTGTGATATGGAATCGGGACGTGGTGAATTAGCGCATGATACAAAAAAATTAAGCCAGCGTACTTACGTTGCTTGAATAGCATGACAAAGGCACCTGATAGGAAGAGCCAATTGATGACTACAAGTCCAACACATGAAGCTAATGTTTGTGGGCCCAAAAGACGTGCAGTGGGTCGTTGTGGTGCAAGATCCTTTGCAGCCTTGGCTTGTGACACGGCCCATGTTAAGAGCACGGTAATGAAAAAGTCGACAGCGATCCATACGTATTGTGGCATACCCATAGCAAAGTAAAACGAAAATATCTTGAGCATCATCATGATTTGCCCGTATACTATATATACTCATGAGCATCTTGTTGCTGCAATAAAATGACATTGTATACTCACAAACCAAGTATTTGTATCCGGTGATCGAGGTAACTAATGCAGCACGGCCTTGACGTAGCAACTCGACACAGGAAGCAACGCTACGATGACTTGTACTAAAAGGTGACACAATGGATGCTTCGGCATCTGACATGGCAATACCAACATGAGCAGCACGTAGAGCACCGCAATCATTGCCACCATCACCCGACATGGCTGTGATACCACGTTCCATATGAAGCTGAACACATTGCACTTTTTGATTTGGTGTCATTCGTGCAAACACACGTACATCCAGCAAGTAATGCCGGATCAGATCATGGTCCATCATCCATTGAAACGCTTTGCCGGTCATGGCGAGCTCAATGCTGGTTGCCGGGTTATCAGACATGTATCCATGGAGACAGTCAATCATGATTGGCTTTTCATCCTCGGGTGATTCATCCACGTTTCTCCATACGACCGTGTCTTGATAGCGATCATAATCACCTAACAGCACTTTGGCGCCCTGTGGAACCATCCCACATTGCCTTGCAATATATACGCCGGTCAATGCTGTGTCACCTGTGATCATCACAGTACGTGTTGCACCTCGTTTCAATGCAGCAATGTTCTCGGCTGTATCCACTTTAAGCTGGTTCTTGAATATGACAAGGCCAATTAGGTTGATATCTTGCTCCATTTGATCTCGACTCCATTCTCGAAAACAGCTCAAACCACCTATAGCTTCAAGATCCAATTCACGATGAGCCATAGCAAGCACCTGTTGTTGATGATGATTTAGCATATAAAATCATATTGAATGTTGTTGCTGTCACTTACGTAGCATCCCTGGTGAGCAAGGTTAGCAGTAGCAGAATCATAATTGCCAGGCACAGATGTTGCATTGGAGACCTCCTTGATCTTTTCATAAGCACCTTTGACAAAGATGTGGATTTTGTTGCTGCGTGTATCCAATACAGCGACAGACATGGACATACGATCGTGCGCAAATTCGAACCTCTTTACAATATGAAAGGGCGTCACAAGGCCTCCTGGGGATGGTGCAGCGGGGATGATGGTATCAATGTAACCTTTTTCTATATCCTCAGCTGCTCGCTGTTTCAAGGTCCATCCCGATGAACGGAACATTTCAATATCAACAGGGTTGCCAATATATTGATCATCCAAGGTGGTGACAGCATGGCAAGTTGCAATACCCATTTTCATCAAATCAGGAACCGCTTGCTGCATATCCAAAAAATGTTGTCCAAATTCGGGAATTGTTTTGATGTCGTCTTTGTCTTGGGTAGGTTCAATGGGTTGGACGCCATAAAATTCAAGCCCTTCTTTTGTCAAGGTGCCAGTTTTATCAAAGCAAAAGATCTGCACTTTGCCAGCCATCAAGATCCGAGGAAGGTCTAAAAAGGTTTTTTATCATCTTAGTGAGTACCACCGTAGACAATGAAAAACCAACTCGCACCCACACACACACATACCAACACAATAAATCTTCTTTTTCCTTAAATGTCCTGAAGCAACCGATTGGCCCACCACCAATGCAGCAGGGAGTAGGGGTGAAACCAATTGAGCAACGGCAAACGTTGCATAGAACCAAGCAGTGGTGCCTCGCGTATACATCCAAATGGCCAAACACAAAACGATCAGGGCACACGTACACAAGATCAAGATGACTATCTTTAGTTGCTCATCGAAAATAAAGGAGACACGTGTTGGGAAAAGGATGCGTTTGACAAGTTGGCCTTTATCAGTAGCTGTTCCTGTTTGTGTCACCAAAGCGGCTACTCGTTGATTGGGATCGGTGGCATCTCGCTGTGCTTGTGAAATGGTGGTTCCTGCAAATATGGTGCTCGTTTTTCCGGTTCCCATTCGATTGTATGGCGAGTGATCATCGGTGCGTAGTGGGAATTTACGAATCGGTAAGGGTTCACCCGTCAATGAGCTTTCATCCGCTACGATATTGCCGCTCAATATCACCGCATCACAAGGTGCCACTTTTCCGCTCTCAACTTCAAAGACATCACCAGGTACCATCTCCGTTGTTGATAATGATTTCCACTCGCCATCTCGTAAAAGGTTGATGTTGTCTGTAAACTCGGCCATGCTCTTTATCCGTTTTTCTGCTCGGAGTCGTACAATCACCTTGAATAACGCAGAAAGAAGAATGACACCTGTATCAGCAATGGCCACCTGCCCTAATCATATCCATATGTTATAAGACATATACACGTAAGACATCTATCACTTACAGTAATCGTAATAATAAAACAGCCATAGAATTGTAAATTGGTAAATGTAAAAGAATGATGTAGCTTCACGTAGTAGTGCCATCATAAAATTGGGCACATAGACTTCAATAAAATTGGTCCCAATCATTTCTTGACGTCTGTGCGCCTCCTCACTTGTCAACCCCTGATTTTGCTTGGCAAACTCATCGCATTGTCGGCCGAGTTGAAATACGTATGGCAAGAATTGTCGTGTGTCAGAGCTGTAGAGATAGCGTGTGCATTGGTAGACAAAATATCGAGTACCCGCTTTTGTTTGCTGTAGACGAGCTGTTTTAACCACAACATCGAGGCCAAGCTGATGCTTTGTCGTTTTCTCGAGCCATCGCACCCCTCGCATGATTGAGTTTTCATGTTCGATAAAGATCATGGCTACATAAGAATGGGATGATTACTACTCTTCTCATGACCATATGTATCAGTTTGTACCTGGCTCATCCTTCTCCACTTGTACATATTGTCCCTTGTCATATGAGCATCGAATGCGGAAAAAGTTGATCAAGCGATCTCTAAAGAGGACCAAGCAAAAGAACCAGATAACGAAAATGTACCATATGCCGATGAACGTCTATAAAACCCATTCAGTATACGGCATTCATTGATGTTGTAAAACCATTCTTACACTTGTCTGGATCAATTTGTCACCTCGAAAGAGCAAAAAGTCATTATAGTAATCGTAGGTCATTACAAGCAACAGCACCACCATCCCAGCTGTCTCGAGTACATAAAGGACAAAGCATGTCATGCCAATGTTATCACGTCTGTAAGCTGTAATCAGCATGGTGTCATCATCCATGGTTTGTGCGTCATCGACGTTGGTTCCATTGTACTGCTGTTGCATGTTGCCTGGATCTTTTTCTTTTGGTGCATAAAGCTGTTTCATATGCCGCCGCAAGCTTGCATCTTTGTAGTAGTCATCAATGACACGCTTAAAAACCAAGCACATGTCAATGTTATCCTCTTGACAATCCACAATCTCGCATCATCCGTCGGTATTACCTTTTCTTGAAGTCGTTTGTAAGCCAACCATCCTAAGATTGTGCCGATGCAAAGACCATAAAAGGCATAGATGCCAATGTAGATAGGCTCTGTGAAGGTCACGTGACCATATGCAGGTTTTGGACAGTGGCCCCACATCATGTGGATAGGTTGAGAGACCCAATTTGAAACCGAACTGATACCCAAATGATCGGCACATGCCTGATGGGATGCCAGCTGGGAGGAGTTGAAGTTTGGAATGTCAACTGTATCACCGGATTTGCAAGGATAGGCTGCAGCACCTTGTTGTAACTTTGGTGCACCACGGCATTCACATTTGGATATGATATCAGTTGGACATTGTGTGCGGCAGGTACCATCCACGCAAAAAGTGTGATTGGATGGGCATGTTGGCCGGATATGTAAAGGGCAATCCTCAATATCACGCACGCACAGTTGTGGACAAGGGAAGGCGTGGTAAGTCTGCAAGGGACATCGTGTGCCATTGACCTGGTATCCATTGACTACGTGTGTCCAATTAAGACGCTAGGAATTATCTACCTCCTCTATAAAACAAACCTTCATTGAATTGAGGCATAGCATAGATGAGAGTGGTTTGTGCTATCCATGCTAACAAGAAGGACCAATGCAAGGGTGAATTTGGCATGAGCGCAATGTAAGATAAAATGCAGGAAGGAAAGAAGGCGTAAAATAAGATTGATTGCAATGCTGCATACGATATTGCGTGATCCCTGTCACACATGTGAAAGAAAGAAAAAAAAAGACTGCCATGCATTGTAGACTTGACACCACGTCTTTGCACACCAAATCCCATCATCATCCATATTCCCCCAACCACCATTGAATCACATTGCTGCTGTTGTTTAAGTTGTATTTTCGATTGACGACAAAAAAATCCTTGTTTATGGCAACATTGTACTTTTTTACATAGTCAATTCCTATACGTGGATAATGAAGTGTGAGTGAGTATATACATATACATGCATTGGTTTAAAAGACATGACGTACCATGATGGCGTTGACGATATCATTGTTGTTGTTCTTCAAAGCCTTGACAGCCTTGTTGCGAGAAACGTTGGCTTGGCTGACGACCAAGTCAATATCCTTTTCCTCAATACCGGTAGCGTCAACCTCCTCATCATCATCCTCTTCAGCGGCAGCAGAAGATTCGGCAGCAGCAGCAGTGGAGGGAGCGTTAGCTTCGGTCTCTTCAGCCTTGGCAGCAGCTTCAGCAGCGAGTTGTTGAGCAGCAGCTTGTTGTGCACGAGCGCGCATATCTTCGATTTGGACCTCACCAAAGACGATGTAGGTATCCGAGTTGTTGCTCTTGAAAACTTCGGGTCTGCCGATAGCGAACACAATCTACACAAGAGGTATGATTAATCACGTGTAATACGCGTTATAATAGTGATTGTTGATATATAAATACATACACCACGGGCACGAGTGAAAGTGACGCGAGTGATACCAGGAACAGGCTTCAAGCCAAGACCAAGGATAGCCTTACGAGCCTTCTTTTCACCACGCGATTGGGGGGTTTCGACAGCAGGGGCAGCTTCAGGCTCACCGGCAGCTTCAGCAGCAGGTTGTTGCTCAGCAACTTCCTCGACCTTGACAGGCTTTTGCTCGGGCATTTCCTCGACTTTGGCAGACATTCTGTTGGTAGTCATGCGTTACGCATTAGTGGTTGGAGTCGATAGTGTTGAATAAAAAAGGAGCAGCACGAGCAGCAGCAGCAGCACATTTATCCGATCGTAAAAAAAAGATATCCATCCATCCATTCATTCATCCATCCATCCATCGGTTCATCTTGTGTGTATGTGTATGTGTGTGCTGTGTGCTGTAGATAGGATGGGGGTTGTTGTTGGGGAGGGTTACTGTACCTTCAATAAAGAGAAAGAGGGAGTCAGTAAATGTACCTCTTGCGACCACTAATCTGGACTGGCTGGCTGGTTGGCTGGTTACATCCCCTCTCCCCCACCCACCGGTCATCCAACCCAACCTACCACACACACAAATTGGAGTGCGCGGTTTACGTCATCCTTGCCATGGCGGAGGTTCATCCAGTCCTAGATGCGTGTGTGTCGGCCCACTGAGTACAATGTGTGATGCCGCGCAAGCAGCTGTGTGCGCGTCTTTTACATATACCTTTTTACTTTCTATCATGGAGTGCCTCTTTGGAATAACTGGAAAAGACTACACCATCATCGCCGCTGACACAACATCAGCTCGCAGCATCGTCGTCATGAAGGGCACCGAAGACAAATCACGCGACCTCAACGATCATACTGTCATGGTCTTTTCAGGAGAACCTGGCGACACGGTCAACTTTGCAGAGTACATTCAACGCAACATTAGACTCTACAAAATTCGAAACGATATCGACTTATCACCCAAAGCGGCTGCTACGTTCACACGTCGGGAACTGGCTGACTCCCTCCGAAGCAGGGTAATGTATATATAGGTCGTTATCATTATGCATCGTGTCTCATACGGTTTATAGCATCCATATGCAGTCAACATGCTGATTGGAGGCTTCAATACAAAGACAGGGGAACCCGAATTGTATTGGGTGGATTATCTCGGTGCTATGGTTCGCTTGCCATTCGGTGCTCAAGGCTATGGTGCCTACTTTTGTACTTCATTGATGGATCGCTATCATCATGCCGATATGGATCTCGAACAAGGCAAACAATTGTTGCGTCAATGCATTCAAGAACTCAAGACTCGATTCATTGTCAATCTACCGCGATTCATGGTCAAGGTCATAACAAAGGATGGTATTCAGGAAATTGAGCTATAGTTATATATATGCATGACGAAGGAGATGGAGTGGATGATAAAGACCAGCTTTTGTTATATTCATTTATCTATTGATCTTTGTTGTTTAAAAGTGTATCAAATCCTTTGGCAATGTCTTGTCTCGCCTATATGGATTGGTTAATAATGGGGGCATTGTGTGAAATATATAAATATATATATACTTACAACTTCACTAGCAGGTGTCGTAGGATTCAAATATCCCATGACAAAGTTCTTGGCTAACCACGCATTGTTCACTGTGCCCAAATCCTTGCCCTAGAAATCTCTTTAGATACGTGATCCCACTCATCATGATATTCACTCACCTCGTATTCCATCTTCAAACCACCATCACGGGTCTTTGTAAACACGAATTCAGTGCCCTTTTTAACATTGGAGAGTGGGAATTGGCTCTTGAACTCTTGGATAGCCTTCATCACTTCACGTTCCTTTTCTTCTGACATGTCATGAGATTGATCACGCATACGCTGAAGCAAAGATCTTGTAAATCCATCCCTTAAATGCTGCATGTTGGTTCCTCGAGCAGGCACTATTATATACGATTAATTTCTCCACCTCTACAAGTAAATATGCACTTACCAATACGAATCGTGACATCCATGGGCTGTTCCAAAAGAGTCATGGCCATGGTTTCTTTTGACAGAAATTCTTCCTTATCAAATTGCTGGATGAATCATTTCGTGAGTCAACCTGGTATCCATGGCAAGTCATTTCCCTCCATACCTCCCAACCTTTAAGCGTCTTGAGCATACCAATATCTTGACTTCGCATGTATAAGCCGAGAACATAAACATTGATACCAAGGAAGCTGACAGTGCGAGGACCGAGTCCCACCAAGCGTTTCCAATCCGAGTCCGTTTGCAAATTGATAGGGAATGACAGCTTGGTACTTGGCTCTATGGATGCATCCATCCAATATCAGTTCTATTCTTTCACATACTGCTCCCTACTCACCTTCAACGGTTCCAGCATATTTGGCTTCTGCAAGTACGGGGTTGTGCATGGTGTTTTTCCAAGTAAGATAGCCACCTGTGGTAGCCACAAAGCCAGCTGCTACTGCCCATACTGCCATACTAGGAGAAGTGGTGGTGGTGGTGGTGGTCGCCCGTTGCTGTATGCAACTGCTGTTAGTAAAAAAGATCGCTCTTGTCACCATTCAAAATAAACTTACTGATGCAGCCACCGTGTGCAATTGGCAGCGCAGTTGCCTTGCCGAAGTTGTTGTAACTCGTGAAAAAAGCTTTAAAGAGTGTGTTGCACGTTGCATATTGCTTGGTACTTTTGTCAACGTAGTAGAGTGAAGAAAAGAAGAGGAAAAGAAATCACGTCAGCTGACAAGTGTGTGCACCTGCATGTACAAAACCAACCGCGGTTGATTTTCCGCCGCACATCGTCGTTGATGGGGATAATGGCTCCCATGGCAACCTGTGGTGATGGAAATAGAATTTAATCGATGCATGACTACATGCTACGTACAATGGATCTATATCCTTTCAATGCACCGCTGCGTCTCGACTCATGCTTAGCATGAAACATTCTTGACATTGGAAGACAAGGGCTAGTCTTTTATTTCAATGAAATTGGAAAAAAAAGTGGATGATGATGATGATGATGATGATGACTACAAGGATAACATGGTAGTTGTAAAAGTAGTTATCAAAGTGCCATGGATATGCAGAGCGGGGAATGATGATGGCTATTATCGGCAGGCATTTTAAGCAAGGGCCGCTTTCACCCTCTTCCACACCACAACATTCTTTATGCTGCCCAGCCGTATCTTTTCACGAGCCCGACCCTTCATTTCACGGACATGGGCCATTCAATCACGACAACTGGCTCACAAGACACGTGTTGTCGAACGTGAACTGCCTCCAGCAGCACCTAAATCACGTAAACCATGGCTTATCGGTGGAGCGATCGTTGGTACAGCAGTCTGGATCGTTGGCTTGTCAACAGCATTGAATTATCAACGACTCTCCAGTAGTGTTGTCACAGGCACCTTGTTTATGGTGCGTTACGACCCTCGTGTGATTGAGCTTCTTGGTCCTCAGATCGACTATGCCGACAACTGGCCTTGGATTACCGGTACTGTCAACCACTTTAAGGGCAAGGTGGCTATTGCTTTTGATATCAGTAGCAACAATGGTAAGTCAACATTAGGAGGGTCTTTTATTAGGGGATATAGGTTAACATATATGATCTATTACAGGAGAACGTGGACGAGTACGCTTTTCATCATTGCGTAGAGGACAGGATTGGACCACGGTCGAGTTTACAGTGATGCGTGAAAGTGATGGCAAGACAATCGATTTGGGCCGCGAATTTGAATTGACCGAGAAAGGTGCACCCTCGATATCATAGATTTGTAATTACGAGCCCTGACATACAACAACAACAAATACATACATTATATATCATGATGAACGTGCTGCAACCGAGGATGCATAATGTTGATGATGGGAGAGTAATGCATTTTGAAGATGTGCAAGAGGTTCGTTTTCTCGATGATCATCCATGGGAATAACGATATCGTCATAAGAAGGTGGTGGAGGAGAAGATGATCCAGGGTATGCTGGTGGTGGTGTTCGGGGTCGTGAACGTCTGGTACGTCGTCGATGATGATGTCGTCTTACATGGTGAGTGGTCGTCCTATACTGTGTTGGACGTTGGTGATAATGTATGGCTGGTGGTTGTTGGAGGGGTGGATCTGAAAATCGTACAAGAGGAAGACGACGTGTGGCATGGTGTGATGTTGGAGTAGCAGTAGTAGTAGTGGAAGGTGCAAGGCATGAGGAGGAAGATGCATGTCGTCTGGCAGAAGATGGTATAAGCCATCCTTCTTGATCCACTTGTTCATTATCAGAGGCATGTTTATGTTGCCGTCGCATGTTCCTGATTCGTAAACAAAGGTAGATCATGGCAGCCACTACCACAGGGACAACAAGTGCCAACCATTGCAAATTGTTTTTTAATGCTGGAGTGGATGATGGATCTCTGGGAGGACCATCCAATGGCCAAGCTGGTTCAGCAGGGTGATTGTCGCTCATGAGAAAGGAAAGTAATATGGTGCACAACTTTCAAAAGAAAACACCATTGACGTGGGCATGAACGACAAGAAAGAGCACTAGACAAGAAAGAAGAGAGGGAGCTAAAATGTGTCCTCGGGACAAGATTCGGTCTCTTTTCTGACAAAGTCATGCAACTTTGTAAAATGGGCCACGAACTTGCATGGATGTACCTTGCGTTATTGTATGGACCCAATTCTACCCTATTTTGAAAACGATCAGCAAATCACAACCGGATACGATTTCGGGATGTCTGCCTTTCATATAATGAATCAATAATTTATACCAAGCTCATTGTGCTAATCTGCCGTAATTTAGAAAATGCCTGTGGTGTGTAACAACAATCGACTCCTTGTTCGCTCCATGATCTCGATAGATGGCTATACAAAACATCCCCACCATCCAGACACTCTGTGCTGCATACCATTTTGTAGGCCACAAGATACGTATTCTTCAACCCAGATGGGGTCATCAGCATTCCAGATCGTCATTGTGCACATGGTTGCTATTACTATACATACATACAGCACTTCTCTCATCCACCACACCTATGATGTTTTACCACCAAAAACATAATTTAGAGATGCATGAAAGTGGGGTTGCGATGCTCTTCTCATATAAAAGCTGAAAGGTGCAATATTTGTGGCGTCCATGATCAGATCTCGTTTGTACTTTACAATATGTGGTATTGTGCTGTCATTTATAATGATAACAAACATGTCCAATACAATACAATACAATAAAACTAATATTCTCTACAAGTATCAAGTATGTGGATAATTTAAAGCTTGCTTTTGACAGGTTGTGGTGGTAATTGTTCCTTGAGAAATGCAGCAATGTCGGCTATCTCCTTCGGTCCAGCAGCATGACCCAGCCCTGGATACAACTTGAATGTCGCATTGTGTCCTACTTTGTTCAAGTACTTTGCAGAAGCTTGTCCATATTTTGGTTTAACCACCAAATCTTCCTCCCCATGGCATAACAAAAAGGGTGTGCCCTTGTTGACGTCCGAAGCGCTCTGTGATGTCGAATTAGCACTTTTTATGCTGCTGCTAAACATCCACCACTACTACAACCAACCTTTTCCATAATTGACAACACTCCTATCCCCCCACTACAGCCGATGACACCCGCCAATTTGTGCTTGGACAAGAATCCTGTCAACAATGCGATAACGCAACCTACATAGCGAGTGTCAATACGCTTGGATGCACCGACGATTGTTGTTATTATTATGTGTACCTTGTGAAAATCCTCCCAATACGATCCGGTCGGATGGGATACCAGTGTCACGGACTTCTTTCTCGATCAAGTCGTTGACTATGGATACACATTGTCAGGTGTGGATATACCTTGTATGTATGTACATACGTACCTGCATTGACAGAATCAATCATCCCCTGTTCATCCACCTTTGCAACATTGGCTGATTTAAGAAAGGAAGGAATATTGAACCAGGCAGGCGTTGGCAAGTTATCGTTTGCTTCCAAAGGTCGCATGGGACTACAACAACAACGATCAGGCTACGGTGCAATGAGACGACGACGAGTCGACATTTAACTTACGCATCAGGCAAGACCCACTTCACATGCGGCAACATGGGAGCAATGGTCTCTGTCAGGAACAACCAACCCACACCAGAATCACCCAGGCCATGCAAGAAAATGACGGTGGCGGTATGCTTTGCAGTGGGATTAACAACAACGGTGCGTAAAGGCTGAGCCATGGTGGTGGTGGTGGTGGTGTGCTACTGCTGGCGAGAGAAAAGGCTTTGTCATGGCGACACACATATGCAGCGTTGGTGTTGTTGTACAAGCGTCATCCCCAAATGCCATATCAGGGTCTTCTTCCCCAACCCTTTGTTTGATATCATATGCTTTGCTTTGCCATGTACTATTAGGATAGCTTCCTCTCTTTTTTTTATTATTACTGTGAGTAAAAAGATGACGTTTGTTATACTACTACTTTTTCAAGAGATCTCGATACTTGAGTTTGGTTTTGCTCATTTGAGAATCCACCGCATCCAACCGTTCCTCGAGTTCCTCCTTACGACGGCGTGTCAATGCGTTTACACCACTAATAGGGATCTTGCTGTATTCAGATTGGAGCTTTACAAGTTGAAAAGAGATCGTATTCGTAAGTATAATAGTAGATTATAATATTAAGAGAAAACTGTGATAAGGAATAAAAAAATGATAACAATGAAAAGTCCACGTACGAGTTCTTTTTCCCGTGAGAGCTCTCGCAAAACCACATCAAGGTCTGCCGGAGACTTGATTTCTTTGTTGTTGTCTTTGTTCTTGGATGCCTCATCCTTTTGTTTTGGCTCAGATGATGATGTTTGTGCCGCTGGTGTGGGTGGCGTGGGTGGTGCTGTTGCGACCTGCTGCTGTTGTCGTTCAGCTATGCATTCGACAGGGCTATGTACGTAGTAGTACATGACATGGATGATGAGTGATATGTATGCAGTAATACGATCATGAAGCAAACTATACCTTGCTTTTAGCTGGGTACTAAACCGCGATGCAATGTCCTGATACACAGACGGCTCTTCACTAAAGATACCCATGCGAAGGAATTGCTCCATTGTAGCCTTGAGCACGCGTACTTGGTCTTGAGAATGACGCAACTGCGCTTGTAATTTTTCATGGTCGACATCCTTCTTTTCTTTCTGCATGCTCTCCTCGTATTTACGCTTCTGGTCCTGCAGTTCAGTACGCAATTGATCATTCTCGGTAACAAGCATTCTATACAACATATGTAAGTATCATGTTGCAATCATACGTCGATTGAAAAATGCTTACTTGACTTGCTCCCTTGTCTCATTTAATTTATCGGTAGTAGAAGAGAGATCATCCTGGATCCTTTCTTTGTTTGTCTGCAGTAGCAACACCAAGAATGAGCATCCATTTCATTGTTTGGGTCATGCATGCATGTGGTACCTTTTCATTCTCGTATTTTTGTTTCCATTCTTGCTTCTCGCTTGATAATTCATCCACTGATTGACTCAGAAAAGTAATATCCTTGTTACAAGCTGCCAAGACAAACATGAGAACGTGTGTGCTCAGCAATGTCTATCCATTCCACACCTCGTGTTACCTTCTTTTTGGCGTTGCAATGCTTTAACGACAGCTCGTTCCTTTTCCAGCTTGTGTTGCCAATATTCTTCGGATCCCTTGCTGCTTTCCAATGAATGGGATGAAAGACTATCGTCATCCTTGATCGTATCTTCTTGGCTTGACCAGCTAACATCCGATTCATCTTGAGCAGCAGCAGCAGCACCTTCCTTTGATACAGGTGACTTTGGAGTGGGTGGTTGTGAGTTGCGTGGTGTGGGTGGTTTGCTTGCACGTGTAGTAGTAGTAGTAGTAGTGTTGGCTAAGGACATTGAACGATTACCAGGGGATGCAGCTAAGAGCACGGGTGATTGTTGTTGAGATCGAGGACTTGTTGGTGACAAAGGGGGTGATTGTTGATCATCACTACTATATCGACTATTGTTGCTTGCCGACTTTAGATTGGCAAGTGAGGCTGCTGGTCGTAAACCACGAACACGTCTACCATTGGTCGCAGGATCATCTTCATGAGGTTTACTAAAAGCTCCTCCTCCTCGTTGTTGGTCTTTGATACTCATATGGCGGGAAAGTTGAGGCTGTTGCTCACCATTGCTGCTATGGCGTGTTCGAAGAAATGCTGCCCTGGTATCATTGGCATTGGTAGCTCCAGCAGTATGAGACATGGTGCGTTGACGCACACTGGGCCGTGTTGGTGTATTGGAAGCTCGCACCGTGTTATGCAATGATGCATTGCTACTGAGCGCTTGGATATTTTGGACACTCATTGCTGATGACATTCCTCCCTTGGAAGGGGATACTTTGTTATTGCTACCACTTTGACGTCTGTGTGACAGTAGCACGCTGCATAAATAACATGTCATTGGTTAATATGTAGGCGACCTTTAATAATCATGCATTACACCCTTCACCTTAATCGTTTGCTTCTGGGTTTTGGACTTTCTTCATCACATAAGCTCATCGTGTCAATAGAATATGCCGATTCTATATACATGTCCATAGCGTGAGTGCTCATGTTTCCTTTCCATGAGGATGATTTATGTACCTGCTGGACTAGGTGGCCGCTGATGGGGTTGATCAGCATTGTTGTTGGCCTTTCCCAAAGCGAGTTTCTTCAAATGCCAAAACTTTTGACCTGCAGAGGATGATCGATCTTTGGATTTGACAGTTGAAGACATAAATTAGAGTGATGGAGAAAAAAGAAAGAAATGAGGTAAAAGCGGGATGTGGATGTTTAAAAAGGGGGGGGATAAATGGAGGTCATTTTATAAGTCAGTGAGCTGCTGAAGGCTGGATCAAGAACACAAAGAGCAATAGAAAGGGGTGCGATGTCGTTGTTAAGGATACTACAACCAAGAGGGGCTATCTCAGTGTGTGCGTGTATGTGCAAGCGTATGTGTGATGCTTGGCTGCGGGAAGGGGGTGGAATAGAGAGCTTTTACGACACATAGGCACATTTTGAAAGAGAACATGATCGCATGGTCAATTACTCTTTTCTTCCAAAGCTTACCGCCAACTTACTTTCCCATAGCCAAGCACAATTCCCACCCTCCCTATCCCAGATCAATCTCTTCTCCCATTTTTCGGGAGGAGATGATGACGGATACCTAGCCATGTTGTATCCTGTGATAGGTAAATTGGGATGTCATTCATGGTAGGTCATTGTGTGTTGGGTACATAAACATACGCGATGATCAATGGGACCCTTGTCACACCTGGATTCATGCACACGGGTTCATCAAATAATGACGACTGATTTACTCGCAAATTGTAGAGACAATGACAGACCATATGGATGATGATGGTGTTCTCCTTTGTTAGAAGAATGGGGGCTTGTAGAATATGGGAAAGATAATGGGCCTTAGTAAAGAAGAAAAAAGAGCGAGATGAGGGTGATTGAGAAAAGCACCCACTGAGAGGGAGAGACCGAATCAAAGCGTGGGGGATATGTCAACTTTCTTTAAGCTCATGGTCTAAGTGTTCGCTAGACTAGGTGGCTGGTGGCAATCAACAACACAGGATCTTGGATTCCTTCCCTATATTACTCCTAAATGGTGCTCTGTTTTACACGTTTTTGATATATCTTAAAAACGAGAACCTATCATGTCGATGCTATTGCTTATCAAAAGCTGTGTCATTTTTGCTTCTTACTGCAGCAGATATTGGTGGTGTGCATGCATATTTCGCCATGACGCATGGCAAGTGCCATTGTGCTGCTCATTCAAAGATAACTGACAAATGCAGCTAAGGGGGTACGGGGGATGATCCATGGCAAGTATCTTGTGACCATCAAAATGGGACGAGCCTTTGTGCCCATGGATCAATCTCCCATGCACGCCGATCTCCTTTCCACAAGGCAAATCAGGGATCACTTTCCCTCACGAAATCATCCATGTTATCGGCGATTGCAGTTTATCTCAGTACATATGAACCATGCACTTTGCATCGAGCATCCCAAGTTTAACCCTTCACGGATCATGATGGCTTTTTGTGATAATAGGAAAAAAGGGGGCGTTGTTGTGGAGAAGAGTAGTAGTGCTGCTCATCAAATCTCGATCCACAGGTTCCACGAAATCGGGGACTTACGGTCAAACACAGGCAATATGAAGATGAATAATGATTACCCCAACTGTGATCTGGGAAGAAATCATACTTGGTCTAAACATATACTCAACATTGTTTGCTATCGACCGTGAGAGAATGATGCCCTTGCATATTTCAAAACAAAATAGGCGTCGATGGCTATTCATTCTAATCGACGTTTGTAAAAGTGATCAATAGACATGATTGATGTTGATGCTGGGGAGGTATGTACAGGTAGAATCGACCTTATTGTTCTCTGATAACTTAGATAAAGTAGTACTGATCTTCGTTGATTGCATAAAAGGCACGTATGTGTCATCTATTTAGGATTTGTTCAGTCCTTCTTACTAAATGTGGTATTTTTCTTTGGCTACTACACTTACAAAGATATGTTGTTGGTGGCATTGGTGCTCAGCCCACGCCACGCAAAATCTCAAAACCCCACGGCTATATGTTTATATCCGCGCGGGGATGTGCAAGTGGCATAGTAAAGTCTTATGATGAGTGAAATCCCATTGATCGGAATTCGATGGTACATACATGTACACGATAGACCACGTTGCTCTGCTGATGGTGGTGATAGTAGATAGCTTCATTGCTAAGCCCTGGCATAGCAGAGATATACTGTTGGTCATGTCTCCATGCAAAGTACACATGGAAGATAAACATTAATGATCCCCCAGCGGCTATACTTTCTTATGATTCACCCACGTGTGCCATCAAGATACTGCCTGATGCAATATGTGCCACCACATGCTACTGCTACGCTTGTGGGAATACAAAGAGACCATGGCAATGGATATGCGCTTGCATCACCTTCAGCGCCCATGCCGTATATGGCCTTGTTGACAAGCAAAAATCGCAGTTACTACGACGACGTGATGTAGTGATGTGCGCATTGCATTTGGTATCTTGACAAGTAGTAGTTTCTTTTATTGGAAAGGAAGGAACATACATCCATATCGGGAGAAGAAATGCAACATTGGGCTTGGCAAAGCTGATCGATCATCTAAACCAGCAAGAAGCGATTGTTTATTAATCTGCTGTTGTATGTCATGGCATGTTAGCATCATTATCAAACTTTTTTCGTTTCGAAATTTTGTGAGGCAGTGCACCACACAATAAACTCTATATGGTATGCATTCAAAGAAAAGGATGAATAAGGCAAACGGCGAACGGCTCTTTGTCAAAGGTAAAAAAAGTGGATGTGCATGGCACTCCGCAAAATGTCTATTTGATCCGCTGTTCCACAAAGGAAGCTCAACGAGGTTTCTGTGTTACATGCTACGTTCGTCCACTGTCAACTTTTACGCTGGTTGCTTTGTCTTTTGGCTGTTTGGAGCTGTCATGGTAGTTCATGCTGTGTATAATTCAAATCCCCCATCACCTGACCAAACGACCCATTTTCATCTCTTTTGTACTCATGTTTGGTATCTAATCATGGCACCATATGCATGTGTATCGTCCATGTGTATGCGCGTGTGTATATATGTATGTGTGTGTATGTATGCAAGCGGGCTTGGTCGACATGCCATTCCAAAAAGGATACTCATGGAACTTCGATACCTATTTGGGAAACAGCACCAGTTAAGACAGAAAAAGGAAAGGAACAAGACTCCTTTGGCCGTGCCTTCCCTCTTTCTATTTAACTTTTTCCTCCTCTTGTTCTCAGCAATGCGAGCATAATAGTAATAATCCTATTGTGTGTGGGCTTACAAGAGACCGAGATTTTTTCTTTTTACCTTCTGCGATATATCAAACCCTACTATTTGCGCATCTATTATAAGCCTTTTTTTGCTCTCCAGACACATATATATATCCGCACCATCATCCTTATATAAACCTTTCTTTCATAATGCATCAGCCATTATCCACCCTGGACACTGGTTCAGTCCTGGTTCCCATGTCCTTCTCTCCTTCAAGCACATCAGGTGTTCTCCTCAAAGACTGCACCTTGGGTGACACTGTAGGAGCTCAAGAATGGATTGCACGAGAGCTAGGTAGAATTAGGGAAGATACCAAGCCAAGACATTGCCGTGACTATGAAGCATTATTGCAAGTAATTGAAGAGATGAGCCGATATGTTCCAGCATTGTCGTCTACATCTAATTCGCCTACCAGCAGTAATGCTAATAAACCATCCTTTCCGCTGTCAGCATCATCCACCCAACACACCGACAACGATACGACTTTTGATGTATCCATCTCATCGTCCTCTGCGCCACACCAATCGTCCACAAATAATAAGCCAACAACGCTGTTGCGATTTAACGACTTGGAGGTGGCTCTAATACACATCATCCAATACAACCAACGCTGTGATCTCGATACAAGTATAGCTGCCACCACCACCACCTTGCCGAATGCATCGTCATCATCATCGTTTTCGCATCCTGCTCGTCTTTTGCGAACACTGGATAAGCTATACACCATGCGTGGAAATGATGGTGGTAGTATTGGCAATCCATTGGCTGCACAGCAACATTTATTTTCTATCTTATTTGGTGAGGTGCGTTTGACATCTCAGCTTGTTGCTCAATGGGGTATCGTATGTCAATGGGCCAAACAGCTTTCAGGGACACAGGATTGGCATGGCTGGATGAACTTTGGCTTAGATGCCTATGCCAAGGCGAAGCAACAATGTAGCACCACCGGTAATGATTCATCTACAGCAGAATTACAAAGCCCCACCAAGAGCGCATCAAGTTCTTCAAGCTCAACCACGTCCACGAACAGAGAGCATCAAAGAATGATAGAGCAACTTCCAATGCTTTTGTACAATACGCATTTGGTGGAAGAATACCAGGCTTAAAACAACAACAGCAGCAGTAACACTATTTATCTTTCCCCGTCAACCACCCCTCCCTTTCCGGATGTCAATCCAAAGCACACACACACACACACACACATGCGTACATCCGAGGTGCTCCACAAATACCCTCTCGCTTTTAGCTAGTTGTCTTGTACACCCCTTCTCCTCTTGCGTGTCATTTACGCGTGTACATATATATACGTTTGTTGTTTCTTTCTTGGTCAATCTGATGCTCTCATATGTTTATGTAATGGTGATAAGGTGTTATGATTATGCAACGCGTCTCGATATCGTTTGTAGGGAAAAGTCTCAGCACGTTCGATTGAGTGATTTGGGAGCATGAATTCTAAAAACATCCAGAATAGATAGTCGAGTGCCACCACCATGCAAAAGATCTTGCCAGCATAAATGCCGCATCCATAGTATCGACGTAATCGCTCGATCAAGGGTGCCTCTTGCGTTTGAGATATCATATCGTAGACCTAACAATGAATGATGAGCCAGGCTGAGCGCTATTTACCATATCCAGCAACTTACCCTTTCGGTGCGCTCGGCCACGTTAGACCAGCTATACATGTCCTTTAGCTCATCATTAAACCGGCTGGGATCGACTTCTTCGTATCGAATCATGTGAATTGCTTTGGATATGGCAATGACCAAATCTAATAATGCATATTCTCACACAATAAGTATCATCATCAACCACGAATCAATATACATTGGACTACTTACCATCCTCTTCTGGCATGGCATAGTTAATCATGTGGCTGGGTAGCACTTCGGGTACGCCACCCACTTTGGTGCTTACAACGAATAGACTACCACATCATGGGGGAAAGTATATATGAGTCCTTGCTTTCCATTCAATCCATGACGTACGTATACATACCCTGCACATGCAGCTTCTACAATAGCAATGCAAAACGCCTCGGTCAAGCTTGTATTTAAGAAAATGTTGCCTTGTATCAACACATTGCGGACCTCGTGATGTTTAATTGGCCCTAGTAGCTCCACACGGTCATGCAATAAATGTTTCTCCCGCATTTGTTCCAGATCGATCCTCTTTGGCCCGTCTCCTCCTAGATGATACATACACATGGTCAGTGGGAGAATATGAGCACATGATTCACACACGACTTACCAATGATGAAACGCACGTTTTTGTGCATTGCACAAATTCGGGGAATGATAGCCACAAGTAGATCCATTCCTTTCCTGTAAACCAACCGACTGATGACAACAATAGTGACTAAGAGAGAGATAGAGTAGGATGATGAGCATCTAAAACATCCCCCATTCTTCACACGCCACACTTACTCCAATTGGGATCGGGTGCCGAAGGATCGGGCATGAATTGGGAAGCTACCACGGCATTAGGAATGACAGATACGTTTCTTGGAGACAAGGCCGCTCGTAGCACCGTATTTTCTTTGCTGTTGAACCCGTGCATGAATAATTCATATCCAACCATAACCACGACTACTACTACTCACCTTGTATGTGATACACAAATAACATGATCGACATCACTTAGAGTAAACTTGAGGAGCTTGTTGGTAAGGATAGAGCTTGCATCGGCGAAACCGAATAGCGAATGATCGGTAAAGCACACCTTGTATCCCATCGTCTTTCCATGTAGAATCGCTTCATGACAAAGAGCCGAAAAAGCACCATGGCCGTGAATGATGTCGATTTTCTCTCTGATCCAAATGTTGCGCAAGAGTGGGAAACAACCATAGATAGTAGGGAGTGTTGCTTCAGCATGAATCACCATCGTCGGTACATAATATACTTTGAGCCCGTTGGTCAAATAGCGTACGCCTGTACGATTGCCATAGGCATGTGTTACTATCACCACCTGGATGGAGGAAGGGACATTGATTAATGCATATACACACACACACCATGCATCCCATTTACCTTGTGCCCCCGTCGAATCAATTGCTCTGACAAGTGATATAGATGGCTTTCCACACCACCCATGTTGGGATAGAAAAAGTCAGAGACCATGCTATTAAGGAGAGAGAGAGAGGAAAGAGCAAGATGATGAGTAAAGGAACATGCAAAGGATCGTGCCATCGCATTGCTATACCATATATTATACAACATGCTGGAACGATCTCAGTGGCAATGCGCGTCGTCGTCTTGGTTGCTTTGTAGGGTGTATGTTGTGTGTCGTAAGTCGAATGGGCGTGTGAAGGTGGATTAACAAGAACTGGAAATAGAGGGGGCAACTTGTCTTTCTCTTCCGCTTTACCTACGATCCATGCTCGTCAACATTGACACTTTGCGTGAGTGGTAGGTGACACGTACTTTCAACGAACGATCGCGTATTGACATTTGAATCACAAGCACTGAATCTTGGTCCCGGATAACTCAAGAAGGAGGCAAGGCATTGGCGTCGATCGATCGAAGCGATCCAGGCAAAACGGTTCCAGCACTGACAAAAGTTATGCAAGGATGTATGTCAACAAAAGAATGTGGATGCTATTTGACTTTTTTTAGCTGATCATATTCTTTCTTGTAGTGAAGGATGTGCTTGAACGCATGTACGCTGAATACGATCATGTGATGGAGGAGAGCAGCAAGTTGTCGCATGGCAACGATGCAGCAGCAGCAGGATATCAATCTCATCTCGAGACATTAAGCAAGTACTTGGAGATGTATGATCAAGAATATATGCTCAAGGTAAACGATGATATGCATGGCATGCTATATACTAATGACTTTATTAAATAGGAATCGATCCAATCGATAGTAAAGGAGCGAGGATGCTATACACAACAACATTTGAATGGATGCTCAGCATTGTGGACTACAGAGCCTTACATAGACCAGCAATTTGTTCAAAACGTCATTCAATCCAATTCATCTTGAAACTATTCTGTTCTATTGCGTGTGGGTGCTTTGCATGATACGGGAGAGAGAGGAGAGATCGCCGACGACGACGACGACCCAGTGTAGATCAGTGTCACCTATCAACCACGGATAAAAAGTACTCCGAAAAGGATATTATTCTCGGGACTACAAATTTATATTGACACGCGCACACACACACACATACACACCACTCTTTTCCCCTTCTTTATCTTTCGCCGTCCCCAACTCGCCTTCCTTTTGAGTCTTCTCCTCTTTTTTTTTTCTCTCTCTATTTCTTCTTCTCTCCTCATGGACTTTTTGGTGGTTGTCGCAAACAATGACATTGAAAAAGCACGGCAGTTTATCCAATCAGGCATTGATGTGAACAGCCATATCTTATGGAACGCTAAAAACACGCACTCGCCCGTACTGCCAGCGGATGCATCAAGTCGACCTGAACTTCGAGAACAAATACAATCCAGCAAAGAATACCACAGTCGACCTCTCAACATTGCTGTGATTGGTGGCCATGCCGATATGGTGCGATTATTGCTAAGTGCTGGAGCTGATATCAATTTAAAGGATGGCAGAGGAAGGTAAAGGAAAAAGAAACATGCCCAGTTACTGGGTGGATGGGTGGGTGGATTGATTGAACTGAACCCCTCCTTTGTGTAACACACGTTGCTGGTTTGGTTGTGTAGGACAGCACTGGTGTGCGCTATATTTGGACTTGACGTCGACGTAGCCGACATTAATACCACCAATTTGCCCCTGATCTCACAGACACATCCACACCATGCCGACATTATGAAGAACATCCTCCTCGTTCACCCAAATCTTTACGTCACAACACTCGATTCTCCACAATATGATATCAAAGGCATCACCCCATTATGCCTCGCAAGCTATCTCGGAAAAGATGAATTGATCCAGCTATTGCTAGAAGATGGTCGTGTCAATGTCGATGGCACTGACAGCAAAAGTGCTACTGCTTTGATGTATGCAGGTGAGAGAGATTTTATATATGATGTAAAAAAAAAAAACAACAACATCCAACACATGGTTCACTAGCACGGGATGGTAATTTGCCTATTGTCAAGACGCTCTTAAGTTACAACGCATCTCCTGATATTACCGACGCCCATGGTTGGTCAGCTATTCAGTATGCTGGTCGAAGTCCTTCCATTGTTCAGCTCTATGAGGAAGCATTACGTTGCAAACGCACCGAGATGACAGTACGTGAGCACACACATACACACACATTTTTACAATGAGACCTGACCCACTTTTCTTCAGCATTTATATGGTAGCAACATGCAACTATCCAAATATCCCATCAACTACACCAAATTGTCAACCTTGCTGACATCGATTCCCGAATACCCCTCGTCGCTTTCACACGTCAAATTCGATACGCTCAAAGATATTGATCTTCTTGATCCAGTGGGTGCACCCATCATTCAAATCATTCGATCCGCTTTTCTGCAGGCAGTCAAAAGTCATGATCATCATACGTTACAAACCTTGTTGCTATGGTCACCACCAGTTTCACCTGATCAACGCCCTCTTTCAGGTCCACTTTTAGTCAACTACCATGATCCAAAGACAGGTCTTACAGCCGTGCATTATGCCATGCGTACAAAGCCACTTCCTTCCCTTGATACCCTTATCCTTTTATATCAAGCCGGTGCAGATATCAACTCACAAACACTGCTCGGTCGTACAGCATTGCATCATCTCGCACGTTTCGGTGTAGATAAGGATGGAAAGACTTGGGGCATCCAGAAAAACAACAAACATGATAGTAATGGTAGTGGTAGCGGATCATCATCAGCATCAGCCGCTGTCAAACTTCATCGACCCGTACGCATGAATTCCCTCTCATCACTCTCATCACAACCTATTGAAAGCAATGACAATCGCTATTCATCCCAAAGCGCAGTATCCTCAGCATCGGGTTCATCTTATGGCAGCAATGATATCAGTGATCCAGTGGCAAGGCATATTATGGCTGCACCTACTGTACCTCAACATCTTGCCATGTGTGCTTCATTATTGATTCGTCTTGGTGCCTTGGTCAACATTGCGGATCCCAATGGAAATACACCATTGCATTTTGCAGCTGAATTTGGAGGTGTTCCAGAAGTATTGGAAGCATTGATTGTGGAAGGAAATGCTGATGTGACCCTCAAGAACAAAAAAGGAATGACTCCACTTGATATGTGTCGCACTGAGGAGATTAGGAACAGGATATTAGGTTTGTAGGATGAATAGGGGGGAAAAGTCATACTGTGTGATGTTTATTAACATGGCAACATTTAGCATTGGAGCATGAACGAAAGACCAAGTCGACATCCACGTATGCGAGCAATAACATTAAGCCATTCGACACAGCCAGCGATTACAAATCGACCTTATCACGATCTGCATCGCGATCTACACTTCAATCGGCGGCAGCAGCAGCACGACAACAGCAACGATGGCATCATAGCAGTAGCGGACGACGCGGTTCGGTAGCGGATAAGAGCAGTGCGACCAGCGATGAATCATTATCATCAGAGGACGAGATTGAGCGCCATTTTGAAAAGATCCTGAAAGCATTTTTCAGCTACCAGACAACCTTCACAGAGAGCATTGAGACAGCACTTGCCAAGATCACCGACATGTTTTCGAGCAATGTTCAAATGTCGCGGGATGAACACGTGCAATCGAGTATACGAGTATATGGCAACGTCACCCGACTACGCTTTGAGCTACAACAAGCCCATGATATGTTTGATGATACGGATCAGCGTGTGGAGCAAGTGATGATGCATTATCGTGAGGAGCTTGAGCAAGTTGAGCAAATCCATCAAGCGGATTGGGATCTATCCGAGTTGCAATGTGACAAGGTTGAGAAGCTCTACGATGTGTTTGAACGCATTGATGGGAGATTCATGCAGCTTGAGCTTGAACAAGAGGAACTTATTGGGCAAATTGAGCTTATGCGTAAAACGACTTTGCGATATTCCAAGAACCCTTCAGCGGAATGCGGATCCGATGATGAATTCACAGGCGCTATGAACAACCTGCTTCAATCACTTGTTATCATCGATACACTCGCTGTCGATCCAGCATTGTATGCACGTGAAGATATTGTACGATTGACACATGACCTTGGAGACATGGTCACCACTGCACTTGCCGAGCTTGATAAAAAGAAAAAGACATCATCATCAGCAACAACAGAGATCAGTCAGACGTACGATTCCATTGCGAGCAAGTGGGAAAAAGTACAACGAGCCTTGAGCAAACCACAAGGACAACAAGATGACACCAATACAGCCACCAGTAGCACTGTGGTCAGTAGTAGTAATGCATCTACAACGCTTGCACCTGCATCAACCACCACCACAACCCCCACCACACCTATACGTCCACGTCACTGGGAACAACAAATGACGGTAGCTCGATTGTATTCGCATCGTAAAGCAGCACCTGGTGATAGCACGCTCAACGAATTAGAGCTGTCTTTTGAGATTTTACATTCCAACCAGTATGAAATTCAAAAGGATCTCGACAAGCTCAATCAACAAGTGGCTCAAATTGTTGCCAGTAAACGCAACATGTACGACACGATTATCAAGCTTGAGAATGAATTAGCCGCAGCTTCAGCAGCCAATCCACAGCAGCGACCCGAAGCGGATGTTCGTAAAGAAATGGATCAAGTGCTACTAAAGACCCAGGCATTGTTTGACCAACACACCAAACTTGAGAGTGATCGTGCACAGCTACGCACCGAACTGGACAAAGTGGAGAAGCAAGTCAGCCATGTTCGTAGTCAATTACGGAAGACTCGACCCCCATTGCTTTTGCAAGGTTTACTTGAACGTTTGGAAACAGATATGGGTCCCATGGTGCGTATTGAAAAGGATTGGAATGAAGATCCCAGTTTGGTGGTAGAAGTCTTCGATTCGGATGATGACGATACTGCAAGCAGCAACAGCAGCAGCCAAAGCGAACATGCAGGAGGAGGTGGTGGAGCATCGACATCATCGTATGCACCCCAATGGCTTGAACGCTTTACGAGTCAGTTGGCAGTACAATGTCTTGTAGCACGTCTCGATGCCAGCTTGTTTTGCCTCAAGGTGTTGGCCAAGAACCATATTGGACGCTCACGACAAATCTTGATGGAGGTTCAAGCAAGCCTTACACAAGCAAATACTCAATTAGAGGAGACACGGAATATGATGAGCGCCCTTTATGATGATGCTGCTGAGGTGGTTCACCAAGTATTCAATCTCAAGAATATGCTTGAAACGATTGTTCAGCATCGAAAGGAGGAAATTGTCAAGGTGTGGGAGGTGGTTGAAGAAGTCTCTGGCGGTATTGACATGTCAGTGATCGGCCCTGAACACGAGCATCTTCCTCCTCCATCCGCTGATGATGAAAACAACAACAACACCGGTAGCAGCAGTAGTGGTGGTGGCGGTCATGACGATCAAGATAGACATCAATGGCTCATTCATGAATTGGAACAATTGCAGACGGTGCATGAAAACTTGCAGGATGCTATTGAGGATTTACAGCGTGATCAAGAAACCATAGGCCAAAACCTCAATCGACTTGCAAATGATCTTATTGAACCCCAAGTTGATAAGCTGGTGGGCCAGGACAATGCGTCATTGTTAAGTGTAAGCGATCGATTGGCGGAATTGCTTGAAAAGATCTGCCAAGGAGAATATGGTTTGCTATCCACAGCAAGGTAAAGTATACGCCCCAACCATCTATAGGATGATACTAAATAGGATCCAATTCATACAGTGTTCAACCTCCTCCACGCTCAAGCAAACGCTTCTCGGTTGCCACCCAAAATAGTTTACGATCATCCACATCAAGACCACCAGCGCGAGAACGTATCAGCAACACACGATCATCGGCTGCCATGAGTGTCCGTAGCAAACGAATGTCAGTGATATCCACTGCCAGTTTCACATCCCTTTCTTCATATCATCAAGAACGCATGCTTGCACGAGTCTCTTCTTTAAGTAGTGCATTTAGTCGATCCCAACGATCTGTAACAAAAACCTAAGTTGGAGATAGTTTATTCTATTTTATTCAAATACATTATCAAGCACGTGCCTTAATCTCAGTCTATATACTACTTCTTTTCTAATCCTATCCCACCCGATGTCAGCTACCCATAATCCACTGGTCCATTGTCTCGATCGACTCAATCTTGGCGACGATCCTTCCCTACGTGCACGCGCAGAGAGTGTCTATGGTCAATGTGCCAAGGTACCTACCAAGATCTTTGATATGGGACCCAATTGCAGGCCTGTCGTTGCCATTCAGCTGGCATGTGAAAGCTTGTCTCAACATCACGGGTGGGATACCAAGTTAGCTGCACAACTTGCTGGATGTACCAAGCGACAATATGAGAATACCGTGAGCACAGTACGCAAGAGTCTCAACCTGCAACCAAATGTATCGCTCGACTCGTTGGCAGTGGCGTTTGGAAGTTCGACCATGTTATCCAAGATCACTCGTGTTTGGGACGATTTCAGCAAGGAGTATCTATCCACCATTCCTAGAGCACAACGTACACAAGCATCTCGTGAATTGAATGATGTTCCTGCATGGAAAGGAGCTCTCTTTTTTACATGTGCAAAGACATTAGGGGTAAGCAAGTGAATGGGATCTATATGTCGTCATGCAAAAGCTAACGAAGGTTGATGATAGCAAAATATTGGCAAGACAAAGCTCCAAGATATGTGTGCTTGTACAGCAACCGAGATCAACAAGTATATCAAGGTGATCAATGATATTTGCAAAGAGGACCTGGAGAAGCTCAAGGAAAAAGAGACATCATCTCAATCCACACGTGTGACACGGAGGACACGCCGACGAGCCGAGGATGAAGAAGAACACGTACAACTTTCTGATACAAAACGTAGAAAACGATCCACCAAAGAAGCATCCACATCCACCACATCCACCAGCAGTAAATCCATAGACAAAATATCAACAAAGAAGCCTGCAGCTAATAATACTACTACAACTGCTACTTCAAATCCCCGGTCTGGTATTGTTTCTATGATCAGCCATCAACATTACAAGGATACCCGACGATACAAGGACTATATAGCTTGGAGTGATGCCCTTCGTCAACAACTTAGAACTGTAACATCCAATACTGCTTCATAATAAAAGGAAGGTCATGGACAAATAGATACACACAGTCCGCATGGGAGGGGGTAATGTGATGATTAAGCCACACAATTATTCTGGGTGGGTTCCTTGTTGTCAACCATACCTCTCCGCCTTCTCTCTCTCACACACATACACAACAACCGACCTCAACGATGCTGTCTGCCTTTAAGGGTTTGGGTGCCCTGAAGAACTTTGCTTCAAGAGGTATATATTTCTCACATTATACAATGAGTGTGCCCCATTGACATTCCCTGTCTCTCTTTTGTATAGCTGTAGCACCATCAACGCAATCATGTAAATGTCACAACACTACACGACGCAATACGAACGTACACGACTCACTCACTCGTTTTTTATTATTACAGTATTTACTCGTAGTGTGCAAACCGATGCTTCCCAGGGCTTGTTGACCAAGCTTCGCGATCAACTTCGATACTATGCTATTGCCGAGATTGCAGGTCGTCCTTTGTTGATTACCAAGAACGATAAGGTGGTCGTGCACCGTCTCAAGGATGTGAACGTGGGTGATGTGATCAAACTCGACCGTGTTCGTGAGCTTGGAAGCAAAGATTACACCATCAAGGGAGCCCCTTTTGTCAATGAAAAGTACTACAACATCAGCGCCACTGTGATTGAACACACCAAGAGCAAACTCATCCGCATCGTCAAAAAGAAGAGAAGAAAAAATTACAAGCGTACCATCGAGCATAAGCAAACCCATACTGTGCTTCGCATCAACAACCTTGACATTAATGCTTAGAAGAATCATCCTATCATTTCCTCCTCAACCAACCCCACATAACCCAATCCATCTTTTCCCCCAAACCCACTTGTGTATAGAAAATTAAAAAAAGAAGCTTGGTCAAATTCATATTTGGGATACAATGGAAAAATGGGGTTTAGTTTTCTTTTCGATGAGCAGTACGGGCATCTGCCTGAGCAGTAGGGAACACTATGTATAGATCCTCAAAGTTAGTATACAATACTTTATCCTTGTGAATATCAATCGTACCTAGCATATCACAGATATTGACATGGGGTGGACGTGATGCAGTAAATGTAACCAACTCGGCTATTGTGGTGGATGAGAATAATGAGCTTTACAATAATGTATAACACACTTACCAATATCTTGTCCAACAAGTGGATCAAATCCCTTGTAAACATTGTCTGCTTTTTCTTTGTCGCCACGGAAACGCACAGTGGAGAACTCTGTATTCACCATGCCAGGATTGATTTCACTAGACCACCACCCCTCTTCATGTCAACTCATAAACCATGGTAGAATTCTTCTTCTTACCTAACACGAAGAGGTGTATTCATCAATTCCCAACGAAGTGCAGTTGTAATGGCATCCACAGCATGCTTTGATGCTACCATCATTCATATATAAGTAAATGTGTACACAATGATCATGCGATAAGGGACTTACCGCAATAGATGCTACCATTGGGATAACTTTGCTTGCCTATCGAAATGCATACACATGAGACATCGCATCATGAATTATGTAGTACATATACACATACCTGCCACGGATCCGATGTTGATGATATGGCCTGATTGTCGAGCTAACATGTAGGGTAAAACAGCCTGAGTAACGAATACTAATCCCTTGACGTTGGTATCCATCATGGTATCATAGGCTTCTTCAGAGACGTCTTTCAAGGGATCCACGCCGATCACCAAGCCAGCATTGTTGACCAAGCAGTCAATCTCTTTTTTCATCGGTAGACTTTCAATAGCTGCATCAATGGCTTTTTTCTCACGCACGTCCAAGTTCACGGTATGGACCTTGATGCCTGCATATGTCTTGCATAATTCATCCTTGAGTGACTGTAATCGTTCCACGCGTCTTGCTGCAAGGATCTATGATACATATCAATATATATATGTGTATATACGTCAGCAGTCATTCATACCAAGTTGGACCCCTCTTTGGCAAATTCGCGAGCGCATGCTTCACCAATACCAGAGGAAGCACCCGTACTATATAATGTATACGTGTCAACAATATGGGCCAGGACCTATTGGTTACTGCTTACATGAGGACATTTTTGTTGGCAAGACGACCGGAACTGTAGAAACGTGCGGTGAAAGGTTGGCTGAATGCTCTACGGCAATAACGGAACATGCTGAAAAAGTGTGTGGGAAAAAGAAGGAAAATGGGAGATGCCCAACAACATCCACGCATGGGCATAGATTTGAGCTGTGTGTTGTTACACCAAAAGTGGTTGGTAAGCGGAGATGCTTTTTGCCTAGCATGTGTAAGCGAAAATATACTCTCTCTTGCTACTCTCTCTTCCCCACATTTTATACACTTACTTATGGCTTTACGTGAAGACTTGATATCATCCGCCATCTCCTTCCTATCCGATCCAAAGGTGCAATCGGCTCCATTGGCTAAAAAGGTCTCGTTTCTTGAGTCCAAAGGCATGACTTCTGAGGAAATCGAAGAGGCCATGGCAAGAGTGAATGGCAAATCAACCGGTGCATCGACCTCAGCAGCAGCACCATCACCTGTAGTTGCAACTGGACCACCTGTCGCTGGAGGACCTGTTGTGTCACATGCAGCAGGAGCACCACCACCTGTACCAGCTCGTCCTTCCTATGATTGGCGTGATATCTTTGTAGCAGCAACTTTGGCAGGTGGTATCAGTTATGGTGTATGGATTTTGGCCAAGGTAAACAGTTTAAGAGATAAACGAGGGGGAAGGAATGAAATGCTCATTATACATTATAGAAATTGTTTGGTCCATGGTTCCAAGTACCTACAAAGAAAGAGATTGAAGAGGATAAGGAAAGCCTGGATGCCCAATTCCAAGCAGGTATGTATTATTTGCACAATCTCGATGGGAGTGTGGATGACTAATAATCTTTCTTTAGTGGAGGATTCATTGAAAGATCTCAAGGAGCAAACGGGTGATGCACTAAAGAGAGTATCAACGCAATCCAAAAAGATCGACGATTCGCTGGGCGATCTCGACAAGGTGTTGAAGGATATGAAACAAAGCGATGCTGAGCGTGATCAAGAATTCAAGAATTTGAAGAATGATGTTCAATCACTCAAGGATGAAGTGCCCAGGGTAAGTGTTTCTTTTTATCAGAGATGGAATGGGATATTGATGGATGATATGTCAATCGCTAGATGTTGGAGCGTAACAAGGAATCACAAGCCAACGTATTGAATGATTTGCAAAATGAAGTCAAGTCGCTAAAGTCTTTGTTAATGGCACGTCGTCCTATCACTCCATCTGATAGCGGTAACAATGGTGCAGCTGCTACTACCACCAATGGATCGGTCGTTTCCAATGTTGCTTCTTCACCCAGCGCCCCTTCGCCCACTACCAACCTCTCTGCACGTCTTTCCAGTGTCTTGAATAACAGCAGCAGTGGTAGTCAAGGAGGTATTCCTGCTTGGCAAATGGCAGCAGCAAACAAAGAAAAAGCCCCTGCTACTTCTTCATCACCAGCAGCTGAAGCATCTTCCGACTCGTCGACACCCACCGCTTAGAAACAACCATTTATTCGTTAATTGATTCCAAACACCACACACACACACATTGTCTATCACCCAATCAACTCATGTACAACATACATACAACCCCTCGTTTACCGTTTACAAAAATGATTCATTTGCTTATTCTTTTTTTGATCAAGGATGGAAAGGGAAAGATGGGAGATGTGGGGGAGAGAATGACAAAAGGAACTTTTGGCGAGGGGATGTAGTAGTACGGCCCGTCATTTATCCACTGGCATGAAAAGGAGTGAGGTCGTGTGCGCATACATACATACATACATAGACCTGTTTTATGCGTGCACATGCATGAAACTATACATGTATGTATGTCACATATATAACTCTCGTCGTTACTTGTGTATGTACATATAAGGTTTGCCCTCTAATCACCCATTACAGGGAATACATATGTATGCAATGAAAGCTTAACAAGTACTGGATATTTTTTATTTGTGTTATGTCGGTACAAGTTTGTTGTTGTGGCGAACCATGCATAGATCATCTCTTTTGGTTACAAAAGACGTTCTATAATGGTGTATATATATATGTGGATGGATGATGGGGCTTGAAAGGGAGATGGGATATAAGACTTAAAGTGCAATAGGAAGAAGAAGAAGAAGAAATCAAAAACATATGGAATAAAAAGTGGGGGAAGAGGAGCAAGGTTGTGTCGTAAGAGAGTAAAAAAAAAGGAGCTTGTTGTTGTTGTTTGTTGTGTTTTTATGCGTGTAACCACCACCAGCATCAACCAGGATGAATAGGGCAACGCTTTTAAGCACGAGGAAGGTGACGATGATGATTGCTGCTGCTCTGATTTGTAATTTTTTTGTCCCATGTATGAGTGTATATAACGCCATCATGCAGCACAATCGGGTGTGATACTGACGCGTACAGTGCGTGAAGGTTGATCCATAATAAGAGACTCAAGCTCAATCGATTTTGAGGAACGCACATCAGTGGATCGCTTTGGCAAGGTGACACTGGATTGAACAGAGGACACTGACGTTGATGCCGATAAGCAGGGTGTATCTGCAGAAGAAGGACGCTTGTGCTGAAAGAAACGGGTAATGTGTCGAATGGAAGAAGAACGACTACCCTTATTATTGCTGCTGCTGCGATCTACTGCATTCCCAGCAACCATAAGGAACAAGGTTGAAGCCGACCGTGAACATGATGATGATGATGACGTTCCACTGCGAGTCGTCTTGGTATTATTCAATGCCTTGTCATTTGAAGCGACACGGTTGGAAAAGAACATGGTCATAATTCTGTATTTCACCTTATAGAGTGCTTGGGAAAGAAAGGGAAAGAATATGCGGGTGATGGACTCAGCTTTTATACATTGACAGCCTCTCTATGTCACTATGGTGTAATGTAGACGTGGTGGGTGATCCCCTCATTCTTTTTTCTTTTCTCCGGGGAAAATCCTCCCTATTTTCGCGCCCTGTCTCCTTTCTGATCATAGAGATATTAGCACACCCGATTGAGCGATAAAAGAGGGAAACAAGAAGACATTGAAAGAAAGAAAATATTGACAGGGAGATACGTAATATAGATGCAATATTACCCTTTTTCATTCTTGGATGATAGGTGGTTACTTAAAAATGGATCGATAGCACGATGACAGTGGACACAAGTTCTTTGTTGTATTAGAGAATACGTTTATGCTTTTTACAACAACAACATCATTATTACCTGCATCAGCGATCCTTGACCCTTTTTTTGTGTTTCTAATACGATGATGCATATCCCGTTCGGTGTAATGTTCATTGCCTCCTGTTTATATGACTTGTTGATGCCGGGGATTCATTCTTTGCTGCCGATTATGTATGGATTCCATTAGATGTACATTGCCGGGGATTTGGGGGTGAGAGAAAGAAAGAGAGAGCAGTAAAGGAGAACTCATCACTGCTGCTGCTGCATCCCATTCCGCCAACCAACGCCCAACGTCAGCCCGCATTACAATATCATTTCCCATTCCCATGGTCTCAGGTGGTTCCAAGGAAGAATTCAAGCTCACTCTATTTTAAGGTTGATGGTGCTAATACATTATTACTGTTAATTACTGGGATCTACTGGTATGGATCGCCCCACTCTCGCGTGGCTGCTATTACTCAACAACGCTGCTCCCTTTTGGTCATATAATAATAGCTGGATGATCCCACAGACACTTTTTTTCGGCTTCCTGATGATAATGAATATCCAACAACAGCATCATATCATTATCCGACAACAACAATATAACCCGCCAAATCCGATTTTTAATTGCATTATTGCTTCAAACCCACACATGGTATAGCGGAGCATGCTGTTGTAGTTGAGTATGTATGATACAGATGCTGATGAGGAAATCCATCATTTATCTATGACTTCAGCACCCACCCCCAAGCTCCTTGGATACCCCCTGTCGTTGTTTACGCGCGCATTAAGGCGGTCATAGGCTGGCTGCGGAAAATACAATGAATACCGCACACCTCCTTGAATAGCACAAAAAAGCTGTGGTTTATATATATAATAGTAATACTGCTTCTATAGAATGTGTGTAGTGATATCCACATTGGGTCTGATGTCATTGCAGCGTACGATTTAATAACCGCCATATGTGTTGCTGTATCCATTGTATCCATTATTATAGCTGTAATAGTTTCTGCGTGTAAGGCCAGCTGACAAGCCGACAACAAGACCAATAATTATGCAGCAGCAAATGGTCGTGCACAAACGACGCTTCATTCCCAAAGATCTATTATTGGGTGGAGCATAAAACGTCATGAATCGGTTGCGACCGCCTTGTTGAGTACTATTAGGTGCTGGGGGCACATAGCCGGTTTGCTGAGGAGGTGGCTCATAATAAGTTTGAGCTTGTCCGCCGCCGCCAGGGCTATTATAGTAACCCTGTTGTTGTTGTTGCATTTCAGGTTGCTGCTGTTGCTGGTTGTAGGTGTTGTATTCATTACCACCCTGCTGCTGTGGAGGTTTTCCATTCATTTGCTCTTGGTATGCAGGTGGTGGAGGTGGTGGTGCTTCATTGCCAGCAGCACCTAAGATGAGCATGTTACTATTAGCTCCGAATTGTCACTATGCAAATGATCTTTTACATACCTCCATTACCATATCCTTTTTCTGGATCGTAGCTCATGATGATATATACAAGAACAAGAAAAGAGGGATTGATTGCTGCGAGGAAAAATGTAGAGACAGAGTTTTCGATACCCATCTAATGTTTCAGCTGACGGATGTGCATGGGTGAGCTAATGCTTGGCTTTGATGATGTGCCATGGGATCACGTGTCAAAAGCAACATGATATCATCGTATTCGTTAGTAGCCATGAAAAATGATTCCATTTACATATGTAAATCTCATACAACGACGTTATAGTAGTGATGCATCCCAAGTAATGTCTGTACATGCATGTGTGGCTCTTTCAGCCATGTAGGTTGTTACGTTCATATGACCTAACAATGCATTGTATGGGTAAGCATCATCACAGCGCATGGGTCTGCTACTTCCCTTACACAAATGTCTCCACGCAACCTGCAATGTGCACCAGGATTGCTATGATCAGCATATACGTGGCAGGTTGCTATGCTTGTATTTGAGCAATCGGATTTCACACACTTTAAAAAAAACCCTAAAGGCGGGTTGCTATACGACGCATTTTGGACTTCCTTAAAAGTGCTTGTTCATGCATCAGCGATTTTGCTGGCGATCAATAGGCGATCCGTTTATCGCATCACGTGTTATACTTTCATTCAAAGAGCGCTCTTTAACTCTTGGATCTCCTTTTTCATGCCACAGCAATGGCAAATCATGATATATTTTGAAAATGCAAAAAGATAAGGTGGAGATTTTATGCTACTAGAGAGAGAAATAAGCGGGGTAGCGGGTGAATGCTGCATGTGTGGAAGTCTGTGAGCTAGGTATGTGTAGGCGAGTGTGACATGGTTATTGTGTGTATGAGAGGGTTGTGTTTAGAAAAGGTCGTCATTTACAGGGAAGGGGAAGGAAGAGAGAAGGAAAAGTGGGAGTCCTTGTTAGCATCCCACATGTGGGACTTGACATATGCCAAAAGACGATCCATGTATTCTTGACCCTTGTAGTTAGTGGCGATCTCAAGCATCTCAGGATCACGGGCAAGACCTTCTTGGATAGCTTGGTTGGCCACAGCAGCAGCGACTTCACCAGAGACTTCACGGATACGGTTGAGCTCAGGGTACAAGTTTCCATTTTGAATCTCCTCAGGAAGCAAGGAGCTGGACAAGCCCTTGGCAGCCTCATAGACCATGCTATCAGAGACACGTGCAGCCTTGGCAACAATGGCACCCAAGCCCAAACCAGGGAAAATGTACATGTTGTTACCCTGACCAGCATACTTGAGCTCACCAGAAGGAAGAGTGACAGGAGGGAAAGCAGTACCAGAAGCAAAGAGAACCTTGTAGTCAGTGTATTCCATAGCTTGTTGGAAGGTGCATTCGGCGTTGGTCATGGGGTTGGAAAGAGGGAAGACAATAGGCAACTTGTTGTTAGCAGCCATCTTGCCAACAGCTTCCTTGGTAAAGGCTTGATGCTGTGCAGACAAACCGATCAAGCTATTGTGTCGTATACGGTAAGTCAAACATGCCTTCTTTTTTTCCCACCCCACAAGAACATAAAGAACCCCATAAAAGGACCCTTTGTGCAACCAGGATTACTTACGCAGTAGGCTTGACATAATCAATCACGTCACACAGGGTTCGGAACTGTGCTTGAGAATTATCGGATCTGGCGAAATATACCTTGTGTTGAGCAAGTCTATCTCCACGGTCAAGTGTCACCAAGCCCTTGCTATCGACAAGGTAAAAGATCTTTTTGGCTTCTTCCTCGCTCAAGCCATGTTCATTAATGAAGTAGGAGAGAATTTGCTTGGCAACACCAATGGCAGAGGAACCAGCACCAAAGAATACAATGCGATGATCCTTGGGGTCAACACCAGCATTTTCCTTAGCAAGGCGGACGGCATTCATGAAACCAGCAAGAATGACCGAGCCAGTGCCTTGAATGTCATCATTGAAGCAGAACACCTTATCTTGATACTTCTCCAAAAGACCGAAAGCCTAATAAATTCAGTCAGCAAGACGTCATTTAGAACATGACATTAAAAACCAAAACTTACATGTTCGGAAGAAAAGTCTTCAAATTGCACAAGGATGTTGGGGAAGACCTCATAGATGGCCTTCATAACCTCATCAACAGCTTCGTAGAACTATAATATCCCATTTAGCCATCTCTGTCATCATCACCAATTTGCATATGAGATTGTGATAACATACCTTCTCCTCATCAGGACGCTTTTGCTTCAAGCCCAAATACAAGGGATCATTGAGATAGCGCTCGGTGTTGGTACCAAAATCAAGGACAATGGGGAGGGTCTTGCGAGGATCAATACCAGCAGCACCAGAGTAAAGTTGCAACTTGCCAATAGGGATACCAATACCACCTACACCAAGATCACCAAGACCCAAGATACGGGAGCCGTCGGTAATGACAGTGATCTCAGGCTCGTCAATGGTGCCATCGCTGTTCTTGCGATAGTTGCGCAAGATATCCTTAAGATAAGGAAGATCATTGATAGACACATAAAGACCATCAGCAGCACCTATACATTGTATGAGGGTGGGGTTAGGGATATGCAATGAGCTGAGTGAATGGGGCAATATACGGGCGAATACGGGAGAGAACGGGTGTTGCTGACATACCAGGAGGACCCAGAAACGGGTAGATGTTGGAGTATTCGGCACAGGCCTCGCCAACAGTGGGGGTGTAAATAATCGGGGCAATTTCCTAAATAAGCCAGCTTTAGACAAAAGAAAATACACAGCAAGTACGTGGGGTAGGCGATCTGAAACTTAAACTTACCTTGATATCATCGCAGACAAGCTTATAGAACAAGCGAGTGTTGCTATTGCGCAATTGAGCCATGAAGGTGTATTTCTCCAAATCAGTAGCCTTAGAACGCAATTGATTCAAGGCACGAGTCTTTTGGAGCTCAAGGTTCTCAACACCAACAGGAGCATAGCCGCGGAGACCAAGCTGAGTACGTGCTTCTTGGGTCAATGCAGTGCCTATAATAATAATAAACCATGTCAAACCATGTGCTGTACATTAAGCATGCTATTCGTACCTTGGTTATAGTAAGGGGAAGTGGCATAAGAAGCTGTGGAAGTCTTGACAGGGCCATTGCTGGCGACGTTGAGGGATTCTTGTTGGACAATAGGCATGGCGATGGATGAAGAGGATGTGCTTTGAAAGCGGAAAGATTGAGTGCGAAGAGACGACAGCGGCGGGTTTCTGGGTAGCCTTTTTAAAAGAATTGGAAGCTTCTCACGCATTGGCACGGACAATTTATTTATTAGCTCCACGGGTTTCAAGAGGATGGGAGAGGATCAAGGGTTCTACAGGGTAACTTTATAATTGCCTCTGCATGTAGTGTAGACAGAGTATGACTCTATCCAATGAAATCGCTCCAAACAATGCTACTTGCGCACGCTGGTTCCTAGCTAATTTAGATTCCACCCCGACCCGATGTGTGCCACAAGGTAGTGTATGAGAGTGTATATACACGCTTTTGATATACATTCGATTGTATCGACTTTGGGCACTAGAGGATCCCAAGACATGCTTTTGTCATCCTATTCTCGCACACTCACAAAAAAGTGTCCGATGAATAAGCCGACTCCCATCGTTTACATTTTTCCAGCCCTTGTGTGCGTTCCTGTAAACACAAATATGCATCCCATCTGCAACAGGATTATCTTTCCAAAGCTGTGGATGCTGTTTCGAATGCATAAACAGGTCTTTGCGACACAATTTTTTTTTCTCTTGGCGGTCTAGGCGGACCTCGCCCCACTGCATGGGGTTGTTTGTTCATCATAGCGTATACATTTTTCTTCAAGCAAGGTAATCGAGAAGGTGCACATCATGTGTCCATTCACCAGTCTGGTATCAAGTGCACTTGATCATGTATACGTCGGATTGACATTTTTCCACAATGGCCACCATAGCAACGCCAAAAATTGAATAACACCTTGGTTATGAAAATAAGCACTCTGTTGGAAATGCAATCGTAAAACATTAAAGGACGATCCTCCCCTTTATGCAAATCCAACAAGCATATTTCCTTTTGGGTATGTGAGCTGTCAATGTGTGTCAAGCGGTTGAGAGACACAAACACAGATCAACGTAAAGCGTGTGCGTGCGTGCGCATATGCTTCCATACATTGTTTCTTTTCTTTATTTCACCCTTTGATCTTTTGTTTCTCCCCTTTGTTGTTTTGTGTTTGGATCTCGTTCTTCTCTCTCTTCCCCAAACAACATGTTGTTGGGTTGGCATTCATTTTTTTGTTTGATGATATCCCGAATGCATCCGGAGCTTAGCGCAGAATATGATAGAAATGGAAATGGATCCGTTTCCACGTGTACTAAGAGTACCCATTGACGACGACAACATGCCATGTCCTCGGTAAAAGGCGCCCGACTGCACTGCTTGGTAAAATGTGTGAGCGTGTGTGACCTCCGCGGCTGTGTCTCTTTGTTTGACATGGCAGCCGCTCCGGCTGTGTAACTCCGTTGCTGAATAATGCACGCCATCCACCAGTTTCATTGGATGAGCCACCCGAATTTGACCTTGAATCCAGATTATCGCTCCCCCACTTTCTACCCCATCAAGCATTTGCATTCTCCATCCAGGTTGGGGTGAAGAGGTTGCTGATTTGTATGACGCAATGTAGCAAAGAAAAGCACGCCATCGGTCTGTGTTTCCGAAAAGACGAGTTAAAGGGCTGTGTATGTTCCATCATTATGATCGAGATCGAGATCGATTTCGTGAGAAAAAGTTTAGAAAGATATACATTCAAATCAATGTAAACCAAGTATACTGCTCTTACCATCTTGATTTTCTTTTGGTATCTGATAGTAAATCATCTATCAATTCTGTAGATCCGTGGTTATCAGATCTGGTTTGTTTCAAGAAGACCTCTTACTATGACAACAACAATAGCAGTAAATGGTTTATAGTGTCAATGGTATTCTGATCTGCTCTATGTGTATGAAGCAATAGTGATCATGGCTGTCAATCAAAGTGCACAGACATTTTGCCTTTAGAGGTCATATTTAATCCATCATTTCACAGATCTTGCATCCACCCCAAAAGAGGGAGGATCACTGGCTGTGGTGCACTGACCATAAACGAGGAGCTCGAATTTTATGCTCTTGGATAGAAGAGTGCTCTTTATTAGCATTTGGTACTTTAACACAATAAAAAGGCTTGGATACAGGTACAGCGAGAATTGAAGCCAATAAGTTGATAAAGAGCAATGGCATAAGGAGCTGGGGAGACGAAGGCTACAATTTGAGCGGGGAGTGTGTGTTGCAGAATTATTCCTTTCTCCTTTCTTCTTTTTACTTTGGACCTCAATGACCAAGTCTTCGCACCACCGACATTGAAACAAACGGGAGCTTCACATTCAGCCACGCCATTGAGGAATCGTTCAACAGTTTCGTCACCATCACGTTCAGCTTGTCTTTGCATGTCATTAACACGTCGGGTGATCAACAAACGAACCCAGTCTGCAGCTTCTTGATAATGTTTCCAGTTCAGCTACAAATGACCCATGCTTCGAAGACGATATAAGCAACTAGCAGCAACCTGGTCAGGTGCAAGAGTGTTTATGGAAAGCCAATCCTTCGTCAGTACATCAACCCGGTTCTTGTTTCACCTACTGGATCCAGTCATACTCAAGCGTAACAATGGACTATTACATGAAGGATCACTCGTAAGTATGTTCAGGGATATGCGGATCAAAATTTATCATTGACACGTTGCGCGTATGTTAGCTCTTTCTACATACATCTCATACGATGGGACATTGATACGACCACGTTGGCTCGAAGGATCATTCACCGCCTACATATGGCTACGACCCGATTCGACAACCGATTCCATTAGCAATAGCAGTAGCCCAGCAATCAGTCATAGTCCTCCTCCTCTTATAATCATGAGTCGTTACTTTCACCTATATTTAATCATTATGGAATCTATCCTATTCATACGTTTGCATTGTATCGCCTTTGATGGGTCATTGTTGGTGTTTAGGATTATGGGCAACTATTGTGAGCTATTATGATTGAAAAGCGTCGATGTTAAATATGTCTCGCTGGGAATGAAATGATCAGAACAAAGGTACAACAATGAATCAGTGAAGGTTATAGGATGGGCAATACAACAATAAACGAGGATAATGAACCACTGAGATGGGTGAATAAGGCACTAGCAATAGCTTTGTCAATTTGACTGGGTTCATTTTAAGATGATCCATAACCAAGTGCACGTGACGGACATGCTTTTCCTCTCTAGCCTTATATGATTGGGGTTACACGCTTTAACGCTCATTAACGGTTTGCATAATCATGCACATGACATCCCCCATTTCAGAGATGCCATGCGGATATAACGTCGTTTTTCTTTATGCAATAAAAGAGGCGAGCTATTCTCACTCGTTACTTGGTCCCAGCAATGTGGTTCATCGATTTTTCCGAATCCCCTGTCAATTCAGCGCGAAAAAATGTAACACGCTATTCTTAATGAGGAATGGGCCATCCATGGTGGCTTGTATGAGCTATCCACCAAATATAAAAGCAAGCATCGTCGCGAGGATAAAACGATTGTTTTTATTTTTCAATTCGTTGATGGTGATGGGTAGGGGATATAAGTGATGATAACGTCCTTTGACGGCATTTTCCTATATCTCTCGTGGGTTCAAATCCCAAAACACAGTTGATTCTTATGTCTGCTGATGATGACTTTTATTGTATTCACACACTGAATTGCTCGTTTTTATATGAAACAGCGTGTAGAAGAACTTTAAAATTCTGATAGCAGTGCATCATAAATCTACAATGCCCATTTCTTGCATCACACGTTTGTATATCTTTTTGTGGGGTTTGGATAATGGGGCGTAACCAGGTTGGGCTCGACCTTGCAGACTCTTGAATGTACTTGCCAGCCAGCCGGCGAGGTGTAAAAAGAAATACTTTTCGCAAATGTAACTGATAACCAGATTGGCCGCTGCCAGAGTAACCAGGAATACACGGAATCCAAAAGGAATCACCTCCAGTTCCAGCCACTCAAGTGCCCATTTCGAAGGGTATATGACGCACCATACTGTCAGCGTCACCAACACTGCCAGTGTGAGTAGTAGTCGACCTAAACAAAATGATATTATAAGCCATGTGCTTCCATAAGAATGAGTGGATCTCACGTACCATTCGTCCAAAGCGGTTTGCGATAGGGTGGTCCCACGCTAAAGACAACAGCCACAAGGATATATTGGAAGCTGGACAATAAAAAGAGCACCGTGTTCTCATAGCACTTTATGTTTTCGCCATCAGGGTCAAATTCCGGTTCAACATACCTAACACCATAGCACATGAGTCATATTGTGGTTCACTCTTTTATGTATATACAACTTACCAGTCTTGCCTGTGGGTAGCCCAATAAGCGATCAATTGGAAACCGGATGTAATGATGATTTGGCCAATAAGTGAAGTCAACACCTTTTTAGATACCAGGCTGGCAGTGGGCCGTTTTCGTGCCAAAAAGGGCCAAGCTCCCGTATAACCCACTATAGCATATATGTATTGAGTATCTTGGAATCCACGTCCTTTGGATATATACTTACTGTACACAGCGATGGGAAGGATCAAAAACAGATCAATGTACAAAAACTGAAAATCGCCCAGGTTGCTGCCAAATGCATATAATAACGTGACCGACGTGAATTGGATAATGCTGTACAATGCCATGTACTTGAAACAACTAAAGCTTGTCACCAATGCAGCACGACCCTCCCTATAACCCAACATGAGTCATCCAAGTCACAAGCCTGCATTTTCCTTTGCACTTACTTGATCACGTCAATAACACAGGCAATATCCATTGTGTTGCTTGTAAAGGGTGCTGCCACAGATGCTTCTGCTTCTGAAAGAGAAATACCAATATCGCCTGCCTTGAGTGCCCCACAATCATTGGCGCCATCGCCACAAAAGCCGACACAATAGCCAATGTTTTGAAGCTCGGTCACAAGTTCTTGCTTTTCATCAGGCGACATGCGAGCGTAAATCACACCCTTAACCAACATGCGATAAAGAAGTTCGGTGGGTGCATTGTCAACCATCCATCGGAATGCTTCACCAGTGACAGCCAAATAATAGGGTTTGCCATATGCGTCAGGCCGATGTTGCTATTAAAAAGAAGATGAGCATCATACATAGCACATGGCCATTGCATAAGCCTACCTCCAAGGTATCACTGTATAGCGTGTGTCCTTCATTCAGAACGCTTTCCCATGTTAATTTTGATTGTGGATCGGTTGAAGAGCCGCTCAAAAACCGAGGAACGTAGATCTCCGCACCATAATCCACGAGTCCACATTCTCGAGAAACACTGACAGCCGTGAGTACATTGTCACCTACGATGATGCCATGTGAGATTGTGTGATATATATACCAGCAATTAATATCATCCATACCAGTGCACATGATTTGCCGAATGCCTGCATTATGAAGTGTCTTTAGAGAAGGAATCGTGCGTGCTTTGAGCTTGTTCTCGAAAACAATGAATCCAAGGAAGGTGAGATTGCATTCAACTTCATGTCTTTTGTAGAAATAATAATGAATGGTCAGCAATGGCTTGTCACACATGAACGTCGGGACATCAAATTTACCTTTTCAGTTTGTGCAGCTTATGCCATTTGACGCCATCAAGCTGTCTGGTAGCACAAGCAATAACACGATAGCCTCGATGGGTATACCAATAGAGCACCTCTTGATAATTCACAGGGACTGGGTATCATGTTAGCATGACAATCAAGCAATACATTACCATAAACACTTACAAGATTCAGGAGTACAGATATCTGCCATGACCTCGGGAGCACCTTTGACAAAGACTTCCATGCATGGTTTGGCCAACCGACGAACAATGACACTCATACGGCGTAAAGCAGATACGAATTCAAAGGAATGAATGATACCAAATTCAACAGGGGGTGGTGCTCCGCCTTCTTGTGGTAAATTCAATGGCAATTCTTGTCTTCCACCAGGAGGTCGCACGACGGTAGGCATAATCCCGGTTTTGGCACTCTTTTTGGCTGCAATAGCTGCAAGTTCGCTTCTCATTTTCAAGCCCGTAGATGATGCACCACCACTTTCTTCCAATTCCCATCGTGTGTATTCAAACATTTTGAGGTCAAGAGGGTCACCAATAAGCTCACCATCGACGATCTTGAGTGAATGGCATGTTGTCATGGTTCGTAAAATCTTTGCAGTCGTTGTGGCATCCTCATCATCATCCGGATTGGCACCTTCAATCGACACCATTTCTTGATCGAATCGCTTTTGATCATCGGCACCCGTGTAGATCGGTCGAATGCCATGAATATCAAGGCCATCCTCAGTCAAAGTACCCGTTTTGTCAAAACACATGCAGTCCACCTTGCCACCAATATTGACGCGTGGAGGAGAGATGCAAAAGATACCCAGCTTTTTCAGTCGTCCAATGGCAAAGCTTGTACCAATAGACATGGTTGCAGGGAGTGCAGGTGGCACAACGATGGTGATCAGATCAAGTGCACGAAGTACCATGGTTGTTGTATCAATGCCAAGGCGGATAAAGTTGACCGATGATAGCAAGAAACCGAAAATAGCTGAAACAATGATGATGATCCGTTAGCATAGCAACATGATGATGAACTTGATCATGACGATTGCTTACCAATGATCGATAATACACCAATGAAGCGAAAAGAATCACGATAAAACTTGAAATTGTTGGGCTTGGGGAATAACATGCTTCTCACAAGCGCGCCCTTTGCTGAATTGAATCCTGTGCGCACCACCATAGCAGTAGCAGGCGTAATGTTGTTGCCAGAACGAACACGCACCACCTTTGTGCCCATAAATAAAAAGTGTTTGGAAATCTCTGCTGGTATAGTGGCTGTTGACAAGTTCATCTTGCGTAAAACAGTGTCGGTGACAGGCATCTTGGATACTGGGACTGATTCGCCTGTAAGCATGGATTCATTCAAAATGCAATCGCCTGACACAAGGACAGCATCACATGGAACAGTATGCAGATTGGCAATGTCGATATAATCTCCAGGCACAAGCTCCGTTGAGCTGATTGTTCGCCCTGGTTGTAAACAATGTCAGAGAGGGAAAAAGCTTTTCACTATGATTGGTTGCCACTTACATGCCCCATTCCTGCAAGTGCGGACACTGCATTCGAATCGTGACATTTCTCTCATGCGTTTCATGGTCTAATAAAATTCACAAATCAATCCATGAGATGCCATCATCATCATCATCATCCCACTTGTGAAACCCTCCACTGTACCTGCTTTGTCTCGATAAGGGTGGTGATAATACTAAACGCGCTGATCAAAAAGATGCAGAATGCGTAATAGTAATAATCATCCATACTCCACAGAATAATGCTGCCAATCTGGAATACGTAAAATGGATTGAGCACCTATAATTGGTAAACCACACACGTCAGTGTTAATGCGGATGCACTTTTCCGAAACGCTTGGCATTCTGTGTGTCACCTACCTCGTCTCGCAGCAACTTGCCAATAGGCTTTTCACGTATGTTGATAAGGTTCGGGCCGAAAGCGCAGAAGCGTTGTTGATATTTTTCACTATTGAGGCCGGATTTGATACTTTTGATTGATGTCCAGGATGAGTCCTTCCAGTAACTATGCGAGTAATAGTGTCAGATGTTGTTTCATACTCCCCCCACCACATCCAAAAGTTGTATTTACCCAATGGTCAAGAATTGACGCATGATAGGATGAAAAGCGAGTCTCACATAGCGATATTCCACGAGCACGAGATGAGTTATTCTGTCATCCATATCCAACAATCGTCGACTTTGACTTGGATCACAGCGTAGCTCCTCTTTCATTTGATCCAAAGAAAACACCGACCCAATGGTGCCACCATAGAATTCATGCTGCGGGCGGATAATATCTCGTTCTCCATATTCATTCTATAAAAATTCGCATACATGAGATACTCACACGCTAAAAGTGACATGTTGATTTAAACGTACCACAAATACAAGCCACTGCGCATTGGCCAAGGAGGTCTTTCTGCCAACCCATGCGATCCACCATTGAGGCATCCATCGACAAATAAGCCATACGACACCACAAGACAAGATGCAAAGTAATCGATAGAGCATGTAATGGAATCCATCATTCCGGTATCCTTCCACAATAATCTGAACTTCTTCATCAAGCATGAATGTTTGTCGCCAAGGATCTCCTTTGCCTAGGCCACTGATCCGGATATCGTTGTCTGTTTGTTGTAATAACGTTGATGTGTCACCCTTATCACTTGATCCAGTATCCGATCCTCCACCATCATCATCTTCGTCGTCGTCGTCATCATCATCATCCTCAGTCTCGGTCTCAGTCTCGGATGCTTCATCATCATCATCATCTTGGTCCTCGTCCTTGTTGTTGTTATGGCGTCGACGATGTAGCCCAGAGGAATGCACGCTGCTGTTGTTATTGATATTCGGATGATGAGAGATATGCGAAGAAGGCGATGATAATGTTGTTATGGGTGGTGTATGCATAAGTGGAGCGGTAGAATCACGTCGTTGCTTGCGTTTAGTTGAATCAGGCGAAGCAGGTCGGGATGAAGATGAGGATCCATATCCTGCGATATTCCAGGTGGAGGAGGGATGGGTCGTCATTCGCGTGATCGAGCGCAGAGATGCATACACGACGATGGAAACAAAACGTCAAGAGTTGGCTTTGTCTTTACTTGTCTTTTGTTGTTGCTCCACAGAAACGGTGCAAAGAGAGAAAAAGTCAATGCTGCGGGACAGTGGAATTTCAATAATCCGTGATGATGTATCACACGCATACATACACACTGTTGCCTTTGGTAACAAGGTTATCTGCTGCAGCTCATCTTACTCATCCCGTGATCCACTGCATATTTGTATGACATAGATCATAGCATGCTGTCATCATATCCTTTTTGCCTATCACTTGGCATTTATTATTATAATAAAGCTTTCTTAGTACCACAAACACCAAGGGTGATAATAGGAGTAGGAGTAGTAGTAGTGTCTAGAACTTGATAGAGATGGGGTTTCTCAATGACACAAAGAATGATAGAAAGACGCTAATTATGGTACTATAAATGCTACGGTTATAGAAACAAGAGAGCAAAGGGAAAATCGGGCTAATGGGGCCGTGCTTGCTCCGAGCATGTTGCGCAGTAGAAAGAATGAGTCGTGGCTTGAAAATCCAAACACTGATAACCTGGGATACATAAAAATGAGTTTTAGTAGTTTCAGGTTGACTTGTCACCTTATTTCTTCCCTTTCTTCTTCACTTTTTCAACAACACACAACACGATAATGCCTCTCTTTAACTTTCGGAAAAAGAAAGTCGACACCACATCTACCACACTTCGCAAGACTAAATCTACTGGCAACATTCTCTCTGCTCCTGCTACCAACCCTGCAACGGCAGCTGCACTTGCAGCAGCAACTGCTGCATCATCTAAACCAGCACCTACTCCTATTATCATCAAATCAACACCTGCATCACCAGTATTAAAGCCATCCAATACCAATCACAAAGAAACTGCTGCTACAGGAAGTACGAGTAGCAGTGGCAATAGTAGCAGCGAAAGCGATGATGAAGATGAGACAGGTGTCAGCAGCAGCAGTAGTGAGGAGGATGATGATGCCAGTAGCATTGCAAGCCTGCCACCTACCACGAGAACCAACCAACATCATCATTCCACTCACATGACAGTTCCACGTGTTGCCATGAAAAAAAGCAACTCGTCTCCTTCGACACCCCATGAAATTGACAACCATAATCCCAATCGCTCCTACTTTTCACCCAACGACCTGGATCGATTGTTATCCATGGAAACGGAAGCTCGCGTTGAAGCACAAGAAAAAAAGAAGGCTGAAGAAGATGCAAAACCTACACGTCCCACCCGTCTCAAGTTTGAATTACCAGAAACACCTTCTCGATCCCGATCACCCGCTGCAGGTGCCTATTCAGCTTATGCTCGTCCACGTCAACGATGGTCCCTCCCTGATGAAAAAATGTTACAGCAACGTGGTAAAAAGAAAAAGAAATCACGCAAATCGCGATGGTCAAAGATCATGGGATCAGATGATGATGACGACGATACACCAAGACCATTCCAGATCGGTGACAAGGTGCGTCTTTTGCATCGTCCTCTTCCTATCCATGGCTTTATCCGATATATGGGCACGGTGGATTTTGATTCGGGTGACGATTGGCTTGGTATTGAATTGGATAGTCGAGGTAAGCAAGCATAATATGCACATGGTGTGCTTTTTAGGGTACACAAAAAAGTGAAAAATCCTCTTGTCTAACCTTATTTTTTTATTCTCGCTAGTCGGAAAGAACGATGGCAGTGTTGAAGGAAAACGCTATTTTCAAACAGATCCCCATCGGGGCATATTCCTTCGAAAGTCGGAGGTCGACTTTGTGTAACACGTGCAACAACCTGGATACCCCCTCTCACCCCTCTCTCTCACTCTACATCACACGATACATATTCACTCACCCTCTCTATTTGCATCAGTATATGTATTTTTATCATCATTGCCTACGCTCCAACTCATTCTATTATCATTCTGTAAACCTCATCTATCAACCCTTTTCCTTGTGTACTTTTAATGTATTCCCAAGATCGCATCATTTCTTTTGTCTCACGTAATATCGCCTTTTAAGTGTGGATTTGATCAAACGACCATATTTGGTTACGGGCGCTATTGGCTGGGTGTTTATTTTAGTGTCGTGTTGTGTTGCTTTTACCACTTGTATGGAACCACGTTTTAATGGCTGGGCCGATCTGGCCATTGTGCACAGTACCAGAACGCCACATTGCACACGGCCCTATTAGATTTGTGTTGTGTTGCACTACCACTGCTACTAGTATTGATGCTGGTCAACTGAACTTGCATGATCGATCTTTTTTGCATCATGCAACAAGAAGGTCTCGACCAGCCATAGCAAACCTATTCTATCGCTAGGTCATCCTTACCAGGAATAGGTTGCTTGGCTCGATTTCTCATTATGCATGACTCATACGAAAAGACAATGCACAATGGGCCATGCATGCATGCGTGACCTGGCCCCATTTTGTGGTGGTGGGTGCACAGACCAGGTTGGCTATCCGCAGCAGCAAACGATGATGTAGGTTATTCTTTGGAATCTGTCACCCGGTGATATATTGTTGTGTGTGCATGTGTGCGTGTTCCCCAAAATATTATGACTCGTGTACAAAAGTCGTAACGTACCATGCATGCACCTTGTTACATGGGTTCTGTTCACCATTGCTGTCTTGGCATTTTTTTTCTCTCTCCTATTCACAATCGGCTTCCGAGAGGATGTTGTTTCTGCTAAAATCGGAAATGAAGTCCGTTTTGGCGGGCTTCTGCAAGTCAATTCTTCTTATCTTTCTAAACGTCATCGGGGCAATTCAGCCGATGCAAGCTATTATCCAATAGCAATTCAAGCTTTATTCCTCCTAATCCCTTTATGCCGACATGCTTTGATCAATTATAATATTAACAGGAAGGGATGCTCGATATTGGCGGGAAATCGATATAGAAACAATGGTATTGTTGATGAATTCAAAGGAAGCTCATACACATGTAATAAGAACTTTGAAAGCAGTTGTTGACGGTTGTTAGTGCTTGAAGTTGTAGTAAAACAATGAGAACTCTTTATTCTTTGTTCTTGAAGGTGATAACTATCACGTGATTATAACTGTGCATGGTGGTGGTGGTACGTGTAAGCATTGAAATGGCAACAAGTTGGGGCAGAGTAAATTTTGGTGCTCTCTTTCTCGTCTACTCTTCCTCTTCAACTGCATTTCCCTCTACCTGCTGGACAATGACATACACAGCAACTTCTTCGCTACGATTTATTCTCAAACGATTAGTGCGCGTACATGGCACCTTGCGGTACTCATTCTTTACGCAATCAGTTATTGGCACTACCCATCGTCTAATCAGTATATGAACAATGAAGCTTTAATGAATGTAATATGACAGAAGGAACGAGAGCGTCTCGATACAATGATGTGGGTCTAATCCAATCTCCCCTTCCGGCCTTCAACAGATTTCTATCCTTCCTTTCCTTCCAGATGCGAACCAGTGGATCACAAAGAATCAGCAGGTGTCGTTGTCATTGTATTCTTGGTTGCTGCCGTCGTAGCGTCTTCATCCACGATTGTAACTGTTGCATGCATTGACTTGAATGTTGCAATATCATCCATGGTGGTAAATCCTCTCTTGTCAAGATATAAGCCCTCGTTTCCATGCCATCCAATCCATCCAATCCATCATCATCCTCAGCCGTATCCACGTGTTCGTTACTGCTGACGACGAACCAAGTAGCCAAAGCAACATTCCAGGATTCCACATTACTGCACTTGATTGCATCCATCCATTCATCCATAACCGTTGCGACTCCAATAAGAAAGAGCCTCTGTGATCGCTGCTGATATGCTTCCTTTTCCACCCGAGTGTTGGTCTCTCTCTTTTTTGGTCATTTTCAGTGCAGCTCAACAAGGCGAAGAGTGC